>PISX010012967.1:0-58178 GCA_004024625.1 Mellivora capensis
TGAGCAATGCAGTATTTCTGATCCCTGGTCATTTTTATAAAATGGAAGTAATTTGGAAACATAGGGTTGTTATAAGTTTAGAGATATAGTAATAAAGATAAACTATTTAACTTGCTGGATTCTCAATAAATCCAGCTGTTGTTTTCAGCATTATGGCTTTTTTGTTTTGGGTTTTCTTTCTTTCTTTCTTTCTTTCTTTTTTTTAATGTGGGAGCTGTTTACTTATTACTTACTGAGAACTTAACATGTGCTCGTGTTAAGTTCTCCAGGAATGTTAGTTTTCTTGTTTTCTAATTCCAGCTCAATTATATTCCTTTCAAAGTTTCCAGGGAGCTGTGTTTCTTGAACCAGAGCCATCTTTGAGCATCTCATGAAAATAGTGAAGCATATCCCCAGAAAACGCACGTTAATTACCCAATAGCTTATGTGTGAGTTTGGCGGGATTCCTGAACACCTGAACCCCACCGCGGGCTCAGGGACCAAAGGTTAAAAAAAGCATTCTTGTCATAAATGTTCATGGCCAACTCTGCCCACTTAGCCCTTTAAAAACAAGCATGCCTTACCATACCAGCCAGCAATTGCACTCCCTGGATATTTACCTAAATAAGTTGAAAACTTATGTCCGCACAAAAATCTGTACACGAATGCCTAAAGCAGCTTTATTCATAAATGTCAAAACTTGGAAGCCACCAAGCTGTCTTTCGGGCAGGTGGACAGGTAAACTGTGCTACACCCAGACAATAGAATATTATTTAATGCTGAAAGGAAATGAGCTACCAAGCCATGAAAAGACAAGGAAGAAACTTACATGCATATTACTAACTGCAGGAAGTCAATCTGAAAAGGCTATATTCCGTATTATTCCAACTATATGACATTCTAGAAAAGGCAAAACTATGGAGACCATAAAAAGATCCGTGGTTGCCAGGGGTTAGGGAGGGACGAATAGGCAGAGTGCAGAGGATTTTCAGGGCAGTGAAACTATTCTGTATGATACTATAATGTTTGTCAAAACTCATGGGATAGACAACACAAAGAGTGAGCCCTGATGTAAATTATGGTGTCTGGGTGATAATGAGGTGTGAGTGCAGGTTCATCAGCCCTAACAAATGGACCACTCTGGTGCCAGATGTTTGTAGGGGGACCTGTGCATGTGTGGGTGCCAGGGATATATGGGAAATCTCCGTACTCTCTATTCAATTTGCTGTGAACCTAAAACTGCTCTAAAAAATAAAATGTATTTTTTTAAAAAACGAATGAGCAACTGGCCCTACAGAGTGATTCCTAGTTGCTGAGCAAGCATCTTCCCAGGAAACAACTACACCTGGAATGTTTCTGAGAGACATGTTTTCTGGAACTTCGGCGTGGCTCTCTGGTGTCATCATGGTCTTCGTGGGACATTAAAACTGTTGTTCTCTGTAACGTGGCAAGAACTGCTAAAATCAAGCAACAACCAAGTTGTTGGAATCTTCCCGGACATTTTTATTTTCCAATATGGAAGACCACCAGCAGATGGCAATCAAAGAATACAAAACCCAAGCTAATCTTCAAGAAGGCCTTGTTGGATTTAAGACTGAGAAAATGGTTAAGTCTAAGGTAAGAAGAACTCTTGGATACCAGTTCTCCACAGAGTCAGAATTTCCTATGCTCCAAACAAACAAGTCTTCTTTCACCATTGAATGAAATAAATGTCTAGCCTCAATAAAAGCGCACCAGGGACAAATTCCGAGATTCTTTAGTTGATCCAATGAGAAATTCGGTTACTCTTTGTGAAAATGAATTCAAAGAATTTGTTGTTTTTATTTCGACATTATATCTCCTTTATATTTTCTGCTTACATCATGAGCGGGGATAACCACTCACTGGTATGTAAAAATGGCTATTTGTGTAAAAAATTTTCCAATTTCCAAAAAAAATTTCCAGTATGCTTTAACTTTCATGAGCAAAGAACCCTTTGAGAATCTGATGAAAGCCCTGAACCGTTGTTTTTTCAGAAAAATACACATTTCACATCCCAAATTTCTCATACAACTGTAAGGGGTTCACGGGCACTCTGAGGCCATGAACACTCATTTTCCAACATGCCCTGGTGAAAAGCGGTCTAATTAAAAGTCCCTTCCTTCTCTCCACCAAGAGATGTCACTCTTCAGCCTCAAACAGCCTCCCCCACACCTCCGGTTTTTTCCTTTTTCCTTTCTCCTCAACTACAAAGAGAGGAGTTTCCCAGGAAAATGAGTTTGCTGTTTGGGAAGGAGCTTCTCCCTTGAAAATAGAGCAGACTGCGAGCGTCAAACAATTAAGCTAAGAGAGCAGGTTAGTATTGTCTACAATCACAACAAAAGCCGATCTGGAAATATAGGTGTGATTAATACCTACCAGTAGGGACCATATATTAATATAGGCACAACCATGGGGCGCCTGGGTGGCTCAGTGGGTCAAAGCCTCTGCCTTTGGCTCAGGTCATGATCCCAGGGTCATGGGATCGAGCCCCACATCGGGGGCTCTCTTCTCACCGGGGAGCCTGCTTCCCTTCCTCTCTCTCTGCCTGCCTCTCTGCCTACTTGTGATCTCTGTCTGTTAAATAAATAAATAAAATCTTTAAAAAAAATATATAGGCACAACCAGTTTTGTGCCTATTACATGAAGGGTCATGTAATATATTTTCCCAAAAGCCCCTTCTCTAAATTCTTTTCAATCCCCAGGTTTTCTCATAGGTCTCCATGTTGAAGCTAGACTTTGCATCTTTGAATAAGTCAAGACTTATGGAGCCATCATGCTTATGTATTTTTTCTGGGAAAAAAGTCCCTGTCTTTCATCAAATTCTTTTTTTTTTAAAAGATTTATTTATTTATTTGACAGACAGAGATCACCAGTGGGCAGAGAGGCAGGCAGAGAGAGAGAGGAGGAAGCAGGCTCCCTGCTGAGCAGAGAGCCCGATGCGGGGCTCGATCCCAGGACCCTGGGATCATGACCCGAGCCGAAGGCAGAGGCCTTAACCCACTGAGCCACCCAGGCACCCCTTTCATCAAATTCTTAAAGAAATCTTTGACTAAAATTGAAAAAGCCGTCACTTATGGAAGAACCTTATTTTGCAAGGGCTGGACATGTAAACAGGGTGAGCAGAGCCCTGTGGCTCAGCCTTGGTAAGAATCTTATTCAGACATAAAGGGGTAGACAACCTTGTGGCATATGTTGGATATACGTCGTGTGGACACAACAGTGTCAGAGTGCATATTCTAATTATGGTTTAGATTTGGGGCCCCCTGCTAGAAGGTCTACTCATCCAGAAACATGTCTTCCTTGATATGAAGCCAGGAGCAGATGTTTTGGGTCAAGGAAGACCTGAATCAGTGACCAAGCAGGTTATACTCACCTCTCTGACTCCTAATGTATTTGTAAGTCAGGAATGATCATTTGTGATTTGTCAGGTTATTGGGAGACAGGCCTGAAATAATGTACATAAAGCCCACAGGTTTGTCTTTGTCCCTTTCCTCACCATCACACTAAAACCCACCAACCCCCCGCTCCCCTGAACAAGGATGTTGAGCACAAACTATGTGCTGCTTACCTGGGGCTGCGTCTGTCAGATTGACTAGAGTCTGGTTGGGCAAACCGGAAGGAAAACCAGTTTCCTTTAGGAATTCCCACTTTCCAGTCTCCCCTCCATCTCTGTTGCAAAGGTAAACAAGGACTTCAGGCACGGAACCTGCCTGAGGATCACAGGGAGTCGCGAGGGATGAAAAGACATCATCCCTGTCCTTGGAGTTGCTGGACCCGAATAGGGAAGACATGACCCAAAATAAGTTAGCAAGAGCCATAGGGCACAAGACACTGAAAACATATCACTAAGTGCAAATATTTTACACACCTGAAAACAGGTTATGCTAGAAAGGACAAAGCCACTTGGGGTTGATTTAGGAAACAGCCATGAAGGAAATGATTATTAAGCCTTATGTTTTTTCAGTGTGGGAAGGGATATGATATGGCCGAACGAAAGAGAGCAGCTGAGAAAGGAGGAGAGAGTGCCACAGGGCCTAGCGAGGGGGGGAGCTGGGCCTGGCGCAGATTTCCAGGGCAGCAGGGGAAGCCATACTGGAGGGACTGTGGATAGATGACAGCAGCTAGGTGTGGGGGAAGGGAGGCAGCTAATTGGTAGAGACCCTTGAGACCCATGATTAGGAGTTTTAATTTAATTCAAGAGGCAATTGGAGCTATTGTAGGCTTCTAAGAAGGGGAGTGATATGATCAAAATGATGCTTGAGGACAATGGTTCTTGCTGCTGTGAGCAGGGTGGATTAGATGAAGGAGACCCTCTGGCAGGGAGGCTGATCTGAGGCTTTTTCAGGAAGCCAGGGTTATAGGGGCATGGCCTAGAATAGGACTCTGGGAATGGGATGGAAGGAGATGTGCAATATGTTATGCAGGATAAATATTTGTTCTTTTTAGAACCAAATACTGGGGTAGGTGCTGGGACACCATGGGGAATAGGCACAGCAGTTGGGATGGGGAGAGATGGTTAATAATATGGTAAGATAAATCCTATGATCACTGAAGCAAAGAAATATGAGAGTGCATGGCAGGAACAGCACCGGAGTTGTGGGGAAGAGACATAGGTGGTCAGGAAAGCCTTCCCTGAAGAAGTGGTATTTAAACTGGGAGCTTAATGAAGAATCAGGCATTAACAGAGTGAAAAATCACTGGGAGAAGTGTTCCAGGCAGGAATTCCCAGGATGAAAGAGTAGAAGTGGAGCCAGGAGGGAAAGGTAAGAATGGTTTCCCAAAAGACTCAAGAGAGCAAGCAGGGTGGGACTGGACCAAGAAGGGCCTTGAGTCTTCAATATGGACTGTGAGCTTTAGCTTAAGGGTAGTGAGAGGCCAGAAGAGAGGCATGGTTTGTTTTTCGTTTTAGAAAAATCTCTCTGGCTATGTTGTGGGAGAAAAGGACTAGGTATGGTGGTAGGTAGGAGAAGAGACTTGTCATAGTCTAAAGGGAGAGATGATTAGGAAGTAGTGATGAGATAGGTAAATATTTAGGATGTAGAACTTATGGGATGTAGGGTGCCTGGGTGGCCCAGTCAGTTAAGCCTCCAACTCTTGATTTCAGCTCAGGTCATCATCTCAGAATCATGACCCCAATGTAGGGCTCTGACTAGGCATGGAGCCTACTGGAGATTCCTTTTCTCCCTCTCCTTCTGTCCTTCCTGCTCACAGCATTTGTAGAATCCTCAAAAGAGTATTGCTTCAACCATGGAGAATGATTATTACCCCTGAACTAAACACTATTCTAGTTTATTACATAACCTCTTAAAAGCAAGGCCCAAAAGGATCAAATGATTTCAGTGTATGCAGAACAGTGTTGATGAATATTTATAAAAATTTAAAAATATTCATCACCCAACAAGGTAAAGTTCACAATGTCGGCCATCCAAACATGACCATGTACACAAAGAAGCAAGAAAATATGTATCATTGTGCAGAGACAACAATCAACTAATTGAAGCCAATCCAGACCTGGTATAGATGTTGGAATTAGCAGACAGTATTAAAATGGTATTTTCCATATGTTCAAAGCATTAAGTAGAAACAAGGAAGATTTTTTTTTTCACCAGCTGCTGCAAAAGGCTTTATTGTTTCCATTTGGTCCATTGCTTGGGAGAGGGCTCCAGGATGGTTAAAAAGATGACTAGTAGCTGCAGGGAGAGGCTCAGGCAGAAGCGCTGACACCAGGAAGATGCCTAAGGGGCCCCTCAAAGGCTGCTGGTCTCCAGAGGCTCTTAGTTGTGCTTAAGGGAGAGCCTTTCAAAGAGATACTCACCCAGCCCCGCAAAGGCTAGACAGGTGGTTGTCCATCTTCTTGATGAATTTTACCTCCTCACCCAGGAAGTGGTTTTCTAAGAAGTCACAGAGATGGGGGTCTGTGTGGGCAGAGCCCAGAGCATGCAGCTCTAAAAGGGCCTGGTTCAGGTTCTTCTCCAGAATCAGGGCAACTTCCATGACATCCTGGGTTTTACCCAACTCATCTTAGGATGGCTTCTGCACATCCTGGAAGAGGGCACCACCACCACCATCGTTTTACATCTTCAAGAGATGCTTAGCATCCTCTCGCTTCTCCTCAGCCAACTTGTAGAAGAAGGGGCCCATGCCCTCCAGAGCCACATCTTCACAGTTGAAATAGAAGCCCAGAGAGAGTTAAGTATAGGAGGCCCACACATGCACGTTGACCGGGTGGCTGACAGCAGCATCCACCTCAGGGGAATAATTCTGACAAATCTGGGAGCTCATGGTTGATCTGTAATAAGAAGCTAAGCTCAAAATAGGGTATTGGCTGGACCTGGAGGCAGACGGTGGCTGAAAAGATGGCTCCAAAAGTCGCAACTAGAAAAAAGTTTGGAGGGTGTTTGGAGGCTGGTGGAAGCAGCATTCCTGGATCTGTTCCATCCAAATACTGTTGAAGCAAGAGACAGATCCCCGGGACTGCTGGGTGCACTGCCAGAAAATATTTTTTAAAACACAAATCTAGAGATTAAACCTAAACTGTCTGAGATAAAATATATGCTGGATGAGATAATAGCAAATTCAACTTTGCAAATTAGTGAGATTGAAGAAAATATTCAAAATGAAATACAGAGAAAAAAGAAATGTAAAATTAAACAGTGCCTCGGTGATCTGTGGAACAACTCAAAGCAGCTTTGTATACATATTGTATTATTATATTATATTAATATAATATAGACCTATTTACATAGTATGAATATATTATATTTATATTATATATTGATATGATTAACATATAACAACACGAGCCTCCAAAGAAAGGGAAGGGGAACAGAAAAACACTTGGAGAAATGATGGCTGAAAATTTTTCAAAATTTGTTGAAAACTATGAACTCAGGTCCAAGGAATTTATAAACCCCAAGCGCAAGAAACATGAAAAAAACTACTCCAAGGCACATCATAATCAAATTGCTTTCAATACCTTAGAAGCAGGAAAGACAAAAATACACATTATATATAGAGAGGAACAATTAAAAGGAGAACAGAGTTTTCATTGGCAGTAAAATAGTGGAACAACACTTTAAAAAAGCAAAAACCTGTCAGCCCACAATTCTATACCCAGCAAAAATATCTTTCAGAAAACAAAAGAAACAGAAAACAAAATAAAATGCTTTTAGACCGAGAAGAGCTGAAAGAATTCATCGCTAGAAGAACTGCATGGTAGAGGACCCATTACTCTAGAACTAAGTTAAGCCCGATACAAGAGCAAGTGGTCTTTCTAATATGAGGCCTCTATTCTGGCTGGCAGAAATGCAAACTACTCCCAGCACTGCATGAACTTTGAGCATTTTATTATCCTACTGTTTTTAGAGTGGTTTATTTCCAGGTCCTGGGGAGTTTCCTTCTATATATGCTCAGGTCAGTACTCAGCCAAAGACTCAAAGGAACTCCTATGTAGCTCTCTGGAGTTCACCTCCCTTGACTTTTGTATTCTACACCTCAGATTCCCCAAACTGTGATCTCTGCCTTTCAACTCAGCAAGATCAACAGGCTCTGTTTAGTTTTTTCTTCTTGCCCTACAGCCAAGAATTTGCCTCCAGACAATGAGCTATAGTATTGGTAAGTCTTCCCTTGTTTCTTTACCTTTTCTCAGGGATTCCAATCTCACACAACCTGTTGCCCAATGTCTGGACACTGTTGTTTCAAACATGTTATCCGGTTTTCTAGTGGTTTATGGTAGAAGGGACATTCCTGTAGCATTTAATCCTTCATAGACCGAAACAAAAATCTTTTAGTTTGATTTTAACTCTCCCAATTGTCACTGTGCCCATTGCCTTTGGGACCCAGTCCTTGCCAAGTAAAATGCAACTCCAATGAACATTATATGGGAAATTTGAGAGAAAAGATATTTACTCTACCAGGAGTGGGACTTGTGTGAATGAAGGGCAGGAGGAAAGCAGAAAGCTAAGTCAAGATGTTACTTACCCAGGTTTCTGACTTGGGTGTTGAAGAGATAGTGGTGCCGTCTAAACAGCATGAGTAGAATTGGGGCATGTTGACTTTGAAGATTTGGTAGACAATGCTTAAATCTTGGATGAGAAATCTGGGACGGGCTGGAAAACCACATTCCACTGTTATCATCATACGGGAAACTGTTCAAGCTTGGAAATACATGCAATTGGGAAAAGAGATTGTCTAAAGGAAAAGATAAACAGGCCAGGGGGGGAATTGTGAATAATGGCAATATTTTGGAAGATAAGATAAAAACAAAGAGGCTCACAAGAAAGAGACTGAAAAACTTGGGGAGAATTGGAAGAAAATTTGGAAGAGAGAGCAAAAGAATGATCAGCCCTGTGAATGAAACAAAGATAATACTGAAAATTGATCTTTTTGTCCTGGCAGTTACGAGTTCAGCAGACTTTGCAAGAGAAATGTCAGTAGATGATGTCAGGCTAGAGCAAGCTTAGGAGTGAAAAGACAGAGAAAGTGAAGACAATGAAGGTGAGACGATGAAGACTGGGTGAGAAGGGAAGGAAGGAGGCACAGTCACAGCTGTGGGAGGTGGAGGACATCAGAGGGATAAACATAGTTCTTCTTTTTTCTTTTTAATTAAAGAAAACTAGAATTGTTCATGCCACGAGGGAAAAGTTTGAAGGAATTGGAGAGAAAGATGATGAAGGGAAGTCCCACAGGAGACCAAAGGAGGAAGCAATCAACCACTCAAGGAGCCCGGTGATGACTGCTTCCCATACAGTAAAACAATATTTTGTAAGGAAAGTAATCATGGATATTTTCCCTTCCCTCTCCTTCCTGCAACACTGGTCCTACTCTCCAAAAAATGCGCATGCTTTATATACTCTGTAAGTTTGGATGGTTACACATCAGGTTTCCTTGAGGCAGAATGGCTTCTACATTCAAGTGCAGGACCCAGCACTCCCATGCTGTCCCTTTGAGGTTGTTGGCTAGGTTGGACATGGGATAAAAATCCAGTTATCTGTTGTGAGTCAAGAAGCGTTCTGAGACCTGTTCACATGTAATGTATTCTGCCAAAGGAAGTCTCATGAGCTCAGTCATTCACTGATCATTCACTGGGCACTGGACACCGCTATTGAGACTAAAGTTCCTGCCCTTGAAGAGTGCACAGCCCAGGTATGGAGGAGACAGACACCCTCAAAACACTAAACTGATGACGGTAACCATGGGTGCTGAACAGCACATGGTATGGACGCTCTGGACGGAAGAGGATCTTGAAAAGCGTCGGTGGGTTGGGAAAGTCTTCTCAGAGAGGCAGGGCTTGAGCTGGTCCCTGGAAAGGCCTTTACAGACTGGGAATTCATATAAACAAATGCATAGAGTTTGCATTCTGTTTTGTGTTAAATGTGGTGCATTTAAAAGGCAGCCCTGCATCCTGTCAGACCATGGCTGAGGGTCCAGAAGTGGGAAGAAGTCAGGCTGGAACCATGGTGAGGCCATTTCTCAAGATGATGGCAGAAGGCCAGGCTGACTTCAGTGACTAAAAGCCCTATTCTCCTGACACCAATAGCAAAAAACCATGAATTGGATAAGTGTTGTCCAGCGCCTATTGGAAAGAAACCACTAGGTGAGGTTTTTCTAAATTTATCTCAATTTGCTCACGGAGGCAAGAATTGGGGTTTAAGGAAAATGAAATCCTTTAAAAATGGACATTTTAGAGCCTTTCACTTTTTGTGTCAAATTGCCGCTGGGATTAAAAAATTGGGGGGAATGACAGAAGTGCTCTCTGTCTTGATTGTGGTGTTTATATAGAAGAAAACATTTGTCCAAACCCATTGAATTGCACCCTTAAATGGGTGTGTTTTATTGTGTGTGAAGTATACCTCAAAAAAATTATTTTTAAAAAGCAAATTGCACAATAAAAAACATCAGAGTGAATCTATAAACACAGACATACATATAATCCATACATGCAAATATTCATCACTGCCCTTGGTCTCCCTTCCTTTCAGCTAAGCAATACCATTTTGGAAACAGTTTAGGACCATCAGGAAGTAAGTAGAAAAAGAAAAAAAAAAAGATTTTGAGTTACAAAGTGAGTGGAAACAAAATTTTCCAATTAACTATTATGATTATTAACCAGCCAGCATGGGTTTCCATAATTAATGATCCCAGAGGTTTTTATGACTTTCATTTTTCTTTTGCCCTTAAACATGTTCTTCTAGAAGCCAATCATGGGAATGCACCGTAGGGAGTGAGAGGCATAACTTACTGGGTATAATTTTCTCCCTAGGTGTTGTATTAGGGGCACAGATACACTAAAACTGGCATTTTAGAATCTCTCTTTTCTAGCCTGTAAGTGCATGTGTTTGCTGTATTATTTAAGAATATCCGGGGCACCTGGGTGGCTCAGGTCATGATCCCCGGGTCTTAGGATCAAGCCCCGCCTTGGGCTCCCTGCTCAGCGGGAAGCCTGCTTCTCCCTCTCCCACTCCCCCTGCTTGTATTCCCTCTCTCACTGTGTCTCTCTCTGTCAAACAAATAAGTAAAATCTTAAAAAAAAAAAAAAGTATCCAATTCTGGGACACCTGGGTGGCTCAGTCCATTAAGCATCTGCTCATGTCATGATTCCAGAATTCTGGAATCAAGTCCTGTGTCAGGTTCCCCGCCTTGCAGGGAGTCTGCTTCTCCCTCTCTCTCTCTCTCTACCACTCCCCTCAACCCTCCACTCATGCTTGCTCTCTCTCTCTCTCTCTCTCACACACACACATTCTCGCTTTCTCTCAAATAAATAAATAATATCTTTTAAAAAATATCTAATTCTGCTATAAAAGAAAGCAAAACACCTGAGATAGATAAAACTCATGAGAATGGATCCTCATAGATGGAAAGTAAATGAGTAGGTATGAGAGCTGGAACTCCCAGCATCTGTTAAATGTAGATGAGTGAGCAAAGAGACTACAAAACATAGCTAGAATTCATAAGATGTGCTCAGTATTAGGTAGGAAGTAAATTGGTAGCCTGGAAAATATGCTATATGTTTAAAAGGACAGAGCAACAAGAGTGTTACTTATAGACAGGAAAGGATGGAAAGACATGTCATGGAGTATGGGTTATGCTACATGAAGGCTAATAGTTACAAAATCAACCACCTGCCAGTGATTTTGGTTTTATTCTTTATGGCATCATGGATGCTTTGCCCCAGAAATGTAAATAAAATCCAGAGCTGTGGGGCGCCCAGGTGGCCCAATCTTTAAGCATCTGCCTTTGGCTCAGGTCATGATCCCAGGGTCCTGGGATCGAGCCCTGCATCAGGGTCCCTGCTCAGTGGGAAGCTTGCTTCTCCCTCTCCCACTCTTGTGTTCCCTCTCTTACTGTGTCTCTCTCAGTCAAATAAATTAAAAAAATCTTAAAAAAAAAACAACCCATAGCTATTCAGCATGCTAATTGGCAAGCTACAGGTCTGTGCAGATCTACTTGCCATGGGTCTTTCCCATAAGGCAAGCATGTGGTAGTTCCAGGCACCTTCTTTCTGCTGACCCACCCCACCTTGTGCAAGCCCAACCCTCGTCTGCCTAAGGACAACATAAGCAGAGAGAGAAAGATAATCTTCCTTCCATGCTGCTTGCCCCCTACTAAAAGGGTGTTAACTCACCCCATCTCTGTCCCCCTGCTTCCCATCTTATGTTTTAAATAGATTCAATACATCTTTTTATTTAATTGGGTCCATGAGTCTTTCTGTTCCAAGACCTGTGAGATTTCCCTGGGGAGTGAACTTGAAAGCTGTCATTCCTTGCAACGCAGCCTAGTTTGGGGGACAGTTAAAGCAGTCCTAAGTGCATACTTAAGTGCAAATGAAAGTTTATTCCTGCCTTTCCCAACCAAATCAGTGCTTATTCATCAAGTCCCTTCGTCCCAGCCCTGCCAGGTAGCATGAATGGTCATGCGATTATAGGCCGTAGGGGGAGGAACCCAAACATTTTGTGCAAGGGCAGGGGTGGAGATGGAGAGATTTAAGGGAGAGACACATCCCTCCATGATTCTTGTTCATTCGCTGGGTTAGTAAAAAATTAATGAAGCCCCACCTCTTTTCACTTACTGCAGGCAGTAGGTTGGAGGGATAAACATGGTAGGGTCCCCCCTTCTGGGAGCATGCTTTCTCCAGGAGGGCCCTGATGCAGGAAATCTGAATAAGCAAGCCAAGTGCCACAGAAGTATTAAAAAAGAGCCATGGGAAAGACAGCTGGGCGTGGATGCACCTGCTTAGGGATATGTGAGTGGGAGTGTGTGCCTGTGTGTGTGCATGTGTGCAAGCGGACCTCACAGAAGATGTGTCATTTTAGAGGGCTTAAAGAAGGAGTAGGAGTTTGGCTGGTGTACAGATGTCCACACTTTGGCTGCCCAGCAGGAGGGATTAGCATGAAAAAAGACCCAGGCATCTGAAAGAATGTGAGGGTGGAGTGGGAATAGAGCACAAAACACAGAAAGAGGGAGGCAGGGAACACCACGGAGAGGTGGGCCAAAGAGAGTCCTAGAATGGAAAGCCCATTGTCTTCATCCTAAGCCATGCTTCCAGTAACTCAAAATAAATAATAACATTGTAAAACTTGCAATCCCCTTTGATTCCTCTCCCCCGTCCCTCTCTTTCTCCTTCCATGCATACCACCAGCAAATCCTCCTTTTGGCTCTACCTTCAGAAACATCCAGTGCAGCCCCTTCCCACCACCTGCAGGATCCACCTTGGTCCAAGTGGCTGCCATCTCTCTGTCAGATGGGGGTATAAGCCTCTGACCAGATGTTCCTACTTCTGTCTGTACCCAGCGCTCCCCAGTACTGCACACAACAGAGCAGCCCGGGGGAGCTTGTACAAACTGAAGTTAAATCAGGGGGTGCGTGGGCGGCTCAGTTGGTTAAGCGTCTGGCTTCTGCTCAGGTCATGATGTCTCAGGCTCCTGGGCTCTAGCCCCAAATCCGACTCCCTGCTCCACGGGGAGCCTGCTTCTTTCTCTCCCCCCTGCCCATGCTCTCTCTTTGGCTATCTCTCTCTCAAATAAATAAATAAAATCTTAAAAAAAACAAAACAAAACAAAACAAAACTGAAGTTAAATCAAAGCCCTCTGCTGAAAATCCTTCAAAGCTCTCCTTCTCACTCAGAGTAAAACCCAAAGTCCCCCAAATGCCCCCAAGGTCCAACATTATCTACCCGCCCTCCTACTTGAGCCGGTTCTGTTCAACCACACTGGCACGCCCCTTCCCACCAGATGACCTCCTTCCCCATGTTCCCTAGGCCTGGACCCAGGGAGAGCTCTCCCCTGAGGTTCCCACTCGGCTTGCTCCCTCCCTTCACCAGGCCCCCTCTCCCAGGCACCTTCGTGCAGAAGCCTTTCCTGACTGACCCAGGATAGCGCCTTCCCATCTCTCATTCCTGTCTGTCCTTCTTTCCCCTTCTCTTGTAGCACTTGTCACCATCTGACATGCGCATTCTTGTTTGGTATTGTGATTCTTCCCACCGGAGTGTGAGCTCCCCAAGTGCAGGATTTCGGAGAGTTTGCTCACTGCTGAACTCCCAGCTCCCAGTGCAGTGCATGGCACAGGGTGCAGGTTCTGTGTCTGGGGGGGTGAATGACCGGAGGAAGACCAGTGGGAGGACTGAGAGCAGAGGAATGATGGTGTGCACGTCTTAGAAAGCTCCATCTCGAGGCGCCTGGGTGGCTCAGTGGGTTAAGCCTCTGCCTTCGGCTCAGGTCATGATCTCAGAGTCCTGGGATCAGCCCCACATCGGGCTCTCTGCTCGGCGGGGAGCCTGCTTCCCCCTCTCTTTCTGCTTACTTGTGATCTTTCTCTCTCTGTCAAATAAATAAATAAAATCTTAAAAAAAAAAAAAGAAAGAAAGAAAGCTCCATCTCAAGGAGACTGAGACTGAAGCAGGGAGACGAGAAGAGATATGTGAGTCTTGCCACAGAAAAGGACTAAATTCTACAGGCGGTTATAAAAACAACAGAGATCAAAAGAGCTTTTACAGACTGACAGACTGAGATGAGAGCAAGCAGTAAAGAATAAATTCAATCAGACCCAGCAAATAGTATTTGCTTTAGGCAAGGGATCACGGGAGGGAGGATAAGGATAAGGGCATACATGGGACAGACTGTGTGCCAAGGGGGTGATGGTCAGTGAGTCAAGGGCACGAGACAAGTTTGGTGCGCATGCTGGGAACGCAGAAGAGGAAAATATTTGGTTTCCGTCAGTGAAGGATATTGGAAATGTCATGAAGGAGAGAGTATTTAAACTGGGTCTTGGAAAATGGGTGAAGGCTCAAAGGCAAAGACTGGAAAAAGGCAGTGATAGGATAAGTGTGGGATTTCCCTGTTTCTACCACCATGTAACTTTGGATGGAGTTGCAAATGACTTGAGAAATAGTTCTTTTTATACCCAAGGTAACATTTTCAACAAGAGGACACAGAAAAGAAGGAAGACTCAGAATAATTCACCACCCAGGTACCTTGGTCCAGAACAAGTGAACCATACCAACAAGATTTTAAGAAAACATAGACGAAATCACTTCCCTGTTCAGAAGTGTCGCAAAGGGAAGAACAACAACAAAAAAATCAACCAATCGAGGAACCCTGCTGACTCCGAGGCTTGGACCCGAGGAGAACAATTTTCGGCCGGGGTGACATGGTTTCACAGGCACGTTAAGACCCTTTGTAAGCGGGATTCCTCCGTGAGGACTGACGGTCATGGCGGCTTGTACACCTTGCCTACATTTTTAATAAAACTGTCAGCTTAAGCCATGCCTGGCTGCAGCATGTTATTAATACGAATTCTTAACTGTCAATTAGTTGATGGGTCAGTAAAAAGAACCTGGTTTATAAGATTGTTGCTAATGAATACAATGCTTTGTTCTCTAGCAAAACATCTGCTGTGGATATGTAATTAGAAGAAGGGCCCCCTTCCTCCCTCCCTATAGGAAGAACATGTGCGGCTGAATAAAGGAGCTTATTATACCTGTGAGGGGTCAAAGTCTGTGGGTCTGTGGCTTATGGTATTATGACAGATTACAAAACCACTCCATTATGCCAGTCAATCTGTTTCTAAGCACCTAGCAGGGAGCTGGCCGGGCCCTAGCTGCTCTGAAACAAGGTTCTCATTGGTTTTCTTCCTAAGGTCTTATGACAGGTCAGCTGTTGCTGACATCACCCGGCAGCTCACGTGTCAGAACCTCTCTGTCTGACTTCTGCTCCATCCCTGCCAGGCTCTCCTCTGAGAGTCAGCCTGTGCCTCGGGCCACCACCAGCTCCCAAGAAGAACTTAAGTGGATTTGAAACCCATGGGTCACCCCATTATTTGTGCTAACAAAAGAGAGAAGGAAGCCGAACCCTTAAACCCCAATGTGTCCTTTGTTTCTGACTCTCCCTCTCTCCTCTCCTCCCTCTTCATCTCCCCTCATTTTCTCTTCCAGTTTCCCAGTTCCTCATCCGGACCCCTACCCTCTTCTTCTGTTGGCATATGCCTTTTTAGAAGCATGTTTAGAGAGGAGAGCGGCTTGTTAGAGACCTGTGTCCTCTAAAAGCCCTTGATTTGAAGTCTGTTGTCAAACATACCTACAAAACTAGTTTGGACTCAAGAGGCTGAAAGACAATTTAGTATTTGCCAGATGCTCCAAGGGGGTTTTAAGGAAATTCAATTTTATTTCCTCAGCAGAATAGTAATTACTCTTACAAGTTTTCCTCCCTCTGCTTATATGTTCTCAGCAGTGCCCTGCTCGTGGCCCCATGGTACTGGCATGGGGACGGGAGAGGGAGTGACTGTCTTCATTCCTACCAACTCCAACCTCCCTGCCTATTTCTGCACCTGTCCAAACAGCTCAGAGTTTACAAAGGGGAAACTCGCTGGGGGATGTGACATGCAAATCATAATATTTATAAGACTTAATGAGCAGGAGTAAAATCACAATTTTTCCAAGTAAATTATGAAAATCATATCCACGGGGGCTGGGAGGAGTGGAATCACATCCCTGAAGTGGAGAAGAGTTTGGCTTCACTGGGAAACAAGCACTCAGTACTTGCCCATTCATTGGGGGAAGTCACACCCCTTGGAAGATACAGCTACTTTTCATCAGTGAATACTTTCTGGGTACCTGTTAAGGACCAAAAATACCTATGCTATGGCAAGAGATGAGAAGAATCTGGACAGACATAGGGGATAAATGATGTCACCCTGAAAGGCTCTGTGGTTACAAAAGGGGAAGCAGAAGCTGAGCCCATTATGGGTCTGTGTCAGTCACATCTCCAATGGATTATTTAGTGTCACTTTTACCCCATATCTTCTAAGTAGCCTTAGAACTCCTACAGCCTTTGGTTCATCTGGGTGGCTCAGCGGGTTAAGCCTCTGCCTTCGGCTCAGATCATGATCTCAGGGTCCTGGGATCGAGCCCTGTATCAGGCTCTTTGCTCAGCGGGGAGCCTGCTTCTTTCTCTCTCTGCCTGCGTCTCTGCCTACTTGTGATCTCTCTCTCTGTGTCTAATAAATAAATTAATTAATTAAAAAAAAAAACTCCTACAGCCTTCTCTAATGGTTCTATCAGTACAATGCACCACTGGACTGCACCCTTTTTGTAAAAAGATGGACTGGGTTTATGAGATTGTGACCTGGTGTGTATTAAGATGTTCTTTGACATGAGCAGAGAAGGGAAATTGGGAAGAGATCCAGGGTTGCTGAAAAGTGGGGAAACCGCATCCTGCAATATTTGAAACAAGAGCCTCTAGCGTAGCATAGGGACCTGAGCTCTGGCATTAGAAACACCTGGATGTGACTCACGGCTTTGGCTTACTAGTTGTGTGACCTTGAACAAGATACTGAATTTGCCTGAGTTTCAGTGTCATCATAGGTAAAAATGAGTATAAAAACATTGGAACTACCTTGGGAGAAAAAGTGTAAAAAAAAAAAAAATCCCCAGGGCAAGGTCTAGCATATAGTAGGAGCCCAGTAATGTGTAGGTTTAAAAAAAATCATAACTGGTTTTGAAACACTGGACACATTAGCAGAATCTAAAGTCCTAGGCTTGAAAAGGTGACGGATTCAGAAAACTTGTCAACATCTTATATCGCAGTACAGCACTAAGACTGCTTCATGTGCTAATGAAACTCCCGTGGTCTAGGCCATTTACAAACGATAAAGCCCCCTTCTCCCTGTTAGACTACAAGATCTTTCAGAAAAGGGATGGAGCCTTCCTCATCCCTGTGTCCTCAGAACTTATCATGAATAGGTGCATCACACCTCCCAATACAGCTTGGGCTTTTTCTGATTGAGGAATTTAAACTGATATGTGATAGAAATAGTACAAAGAGCCATCAGGGTACAGCCCAGATTTAGACAAAGTTCCAATTAGAAGCAGGCTTAGGCTGAGGAGTCTACGTGTCTTACTTCCCACATGGATGTCCTTGGAGGTTTCGACGCTGGCAGGCAATTCTGAGTCTGGCTGACATTGTAATTGCACAGCCCATTGTTATCTGAACAATAATCCACAATCCTCCAGCTTGTTGGATTCATTAATTCAGATAGTCAACAAATACTTGTCAAGTGTCTACAACATGCCAGGTGCTATCCGAGATGCTGGGGACACTCAGGGTGAACGAGACAAGCAGATTCTTATGGAGCTTACCTTCTTGGGAGAGGGGAATGGCACAGACAACAAACAGTTAAAACTTAAGTCAATAATTTCAGGTCATGAAATCAATTTCAGGAGGTACTATAAGGGAAACAAATAGGACAATGGACTGGAAATGGACTGGATAGAGGCGGTGCCTCCTGCAGGTTAACTGCTTCAGAAAGGCTTCCTCTGCGGATGAGGAGCCAGTCCTGAGAAGGGAGAGCATCCCAGGTCAAGGGCACAGGGGAGGGCAGTACCAAGGCCTCCAAGCAGAGAAGAGCGGTGGAATTCAAGGAGTAGAATGGAAAAACAGCTGGGCTGGAGCATGATGAATGAGAGGACAGTGGTCCACCAGGAGCCTAGGAGAAGCAGATGAGGTCAAGGGATGAGGGCCATGCAGGCTAAACAAAGGGAGGGGTTTAGGTTGACCACGTGGCTCTTAGGATTCTCTCGTAGAATGTTTGGGGGATACTTTCCATTTGTATACACACCCGGCTCTTCTGCAGGGTACTAAGAGGGCGCTATGGGTCTCTACAAACTGGGAGCAATTATACTGTGAGCAATGACTCTTTAGCCAGTCTCTGTCAACCCCTTTGAGCCATAGGTCCTACGTTTTCAACTTATACTTAAAGACGGAATTGGAAGCAGCCCTCCCTAGGAATATTTCTACTAAGTATAATCTATCTGATCTTTCATTTTTGTGTCAAATTTAATTTTTATAGCATACCTAAACAAAGAGACACTGGAGTGGGTACCTTTCAAACACCTGAGAATGTAGAAGAAGAAAAAGAGTGAACCAAATCCGTGAAAAGTAAGTAAAGAAACAAGTACTGCATGAAAGAGAGTTCTAAACCTCTTGAATTACTTCATCCAGGGCTGAGGGTGCCCACTGCTCAATAGAATGTGATTAAGAGGACATTATTAGAGCCTTGTCCTTAAGAAATATGGGGCAGCTAATTAGTTAACTGGAGAAACAAGTCAGAAATCTAATGATAAACTTATATTTGAAGTATTTTTATTTTCTAGTTTAATTGGGATTTCTCTTTTATTCTTTTACATGGGTGTAGCTCTTTAACTCAGAAAATTAATATTTTTGAAAGCACAAATGCATATGTGATATTGTTATTGGTTTTTTCCAAATAAAAGAGACTTTTTTTTTCCTCTGCAAGCACTGGAGTCTTCTTTCTCCTTGTTATTCTCTGAGAGAGGCAAGGCAGCATTACACAGGAGGAAGAATTTAGGGCCATGGGTCAAAGACCTGCTTTCCAACTGCTGTGGGCAAACCATTTCAACTCTCTGAGCCTCAGTTTTCCCTCCAGGGGTTATTAAACCAGATACTGGGGAGTCTCCTGACCTTCTAGCTCTACAAGTCTGTGATTTTAGAACCCAAGGAAATGTTTCTGAGAAAGATGAAGGAAATATTTAAAAGATGAGAAAAGCAAGAAGAGACAGACTGTAGGAAAAACTAAGGTCAAACAAACAAACAAACAAACAAAAACTAAGGTTCAAAAAACAAGAATCTGGACATGTCCTGTAGTCATCCCACTCCTCATTAAACATCAGCAAGGCTGAATTAATTTTCTGGGCTTTTTCTCTTTTCTGTAATGCATCTGCTTGTATAAGTACAAATAGGTACTACAGTACATTGGAGAAAGGCAGGACATGGACGAACAGGATTGATCATTAGCATAATTAGCCTACAGTCCACCCAGATGTGAAAGTAGCTTTTCCCCTCACATGACAGGGTTTGTTGTTGTTGTGTATTTGTTTTTAATTGAAATACAACTGCCACATACATAACATTTTAGTTTTTCGGGTATACAACATAATGATTCAATATTTGTATTATTGTGCAACTTAACACAATAAATCTAGTTAACATCTGTCCCCACAAATAGTTACAAAGTTATTTTTCTTGTGATGACAACTTTGAAGATCTACTCTTAGCACCTTCCTAACATACAGTGCCATATTATTAACTATAATCATCATGCTGTACATTACATCCCCAGGACTTATGTATGGGTTGTCATTTTTTAATGAAGAATTATCTACTCTGCCTATGGATAAGGCTAGTTGGGGCATAATAACGATATTTTTGGAGATGAGCACAGGATCCAGGAGAAAGGGTTCTTAAAAATATTTTTCTTTTGGGGACGCCTGGGTGGCTCAGTTGGTTAGGCGGCTGCCTTCAGCTCAGGTCATGATCCCAGTGTCCTGGGATCGAGTCCCACATCGGGCTTCTTGCTCAGCAGGGAGCCTGCTTCTCCCTCTGCCTCTGCCTGCCACTCTGTCTGCCTGTGCTCACTTTCTCTCTCTTTCTCTCTGACAAATAAATAAATTTTTTTAAAAAAATTTCTTTTGGTTCTAGTGCCAGGAACATGAGATTTGGTAGAGAATTTCCCCTGAGTTACTCCTGAGTACATCTTGATCCAAAAGTCTGTGTCACCCACAATGGCTGATGAGAAAGCGACCACCACTCCCTTCCGAAAGGGCTGCCTCACCTCTGAACCCATCCACCTTGAGTCAGAGAACAGCTCAAGCTTCCAAAAAGCCACTCTGGAAAAGGAGCTGGAAAAGGAGCTCAATTCATCTCAAAACCAGGGAGAAGAAAGAGAAGCAGGGATTGGTAGAATTTCATATTCACAAAGGAGAACAAGGAAGAGAAAGAGACTGTACTGTGTCTGAAGCCAGGTTTTCTGATCCGAGTCTCAAACCCTCACTCTCCTCCAGTTATCCAGGCCCAGTGGTTCCAAACCCATCCGAATGGAGCTCCTTGCAAAAAAATCACCATCTTCAGTTCAAAAGAATTTGGACATAAAAAAGTTCATAATTTTTTTCTGCACATATGAATACCCTCCATTCACTTAGCATTTTTTAAATTTAATTTAATTTTTTCAGTGTTCCAAGATTCATTGTTTAGGCACCACACCCAGTGCTCCGGGCAGTACGTGCCCTCCTCAGCCTCCACCATCAGGCCCTCCCAACCTCTCATGCCCCTCCCCTCCAAAACCCTCAGTTGATTTCTCAGAGTCCACAGTCTTTCGTAGTTTGTCCCCTTAGCATTTAAAAATTTTGAGTGGGGCTCCTGGCTGTCTCGGTTGGCAGACCATGTGACTCTTGACCTTGGGGCTGTGAATTTGAGCCCCAGGTTGGCATAGAGATTACTTAAACAAACAAATAAAATGACTCAAAACTTAAAAAAAAAAAAGAATGTTTTGAGTTCTACCACCAGCTCTGAAGAAGCTTTTTATTGGTCTCTACTTCTTTCACTGAAGTTAGAATATGCAGCTACCAAGCAAACTTGGTTATGGTTATATTATCTACAAGATCAGTTAATCTAGAGGGAAATCATCATGCTCTTATAGTGAATTTTGCTTTTCATATAAAATTAAGCCAGCCAAAGAAACAATAACCAACCTATTAAAAAGGTTATACAATTTTAAATCTTAAAAAATTGCAATTGCCTATTTTCAGTTAAGGTCGAGTCTCCATTATCTTTAAGTTAGTAATTCCTGGTTTTCTCACCTGGGACCTGCCTAGTTCCTGGCCTGGGCACTAGACCACCTCACTGACATTGTCATTAGATCAGAAAGTCTGTGAGGTCAGGCCCATATCCCTCTGGGTCACTGCTGGAGCCCTAGTTCCTGGCGCATTGCCTGTCTCTCTTACGGAACCAGAAGTATCTCTTCAGTGAATAAATGAGTGGACAAAATCCAGCACCAGGCCTTTAGGATAAACTGGATCTGGTTGGATTATTTCTGAAGTGCTCAAAGGAGATAGAATTTAAGGAGTAAATGTGAATCAAAGCAGAGGGAAGGAAGCCAACATCAGAGGAGTATCGAATGTACTTTGTTTTGGTTTTCCCCGGACGGATTTTTATGAGACCAAAAACAAGAGATAAAAGGAAAGTTCAAGCCAGGGAGATCAGGAATTTCTCAGAAACTCAGGTTGTGAACAGGGCAAAGAACAAAGCAGGGGTCCCAGATGTCCTTCTTGTTGGTGCTGGCCGGTCATGTGATATATGGGCAGGTCCCCCAGCTTAAAGATTAGCCTTGGTCCCCAAAGAAATTTTCTTGAAACCAGACTCTTCGTGGGATGAGCTTAAGCCTGGACTGGCTTAAAAATTTCAAAATAATGATAACAAAAATCTTTACAGGGAATTATACTGTAGTGAGAGACACCTTAGCTCAAGACCACATTCCCCAAAATATCGTTTTAAATTTTTCTTAAAAACTTACATGGGGGACTAATAAGGTTTTGTGGAAGGGGAAAAAAGGGTGAGTAAAACAAATGTTAAGCAGATATCTTTCTTGTCGCAATTCTCAGAGCCTTTAATGTGTTAATGTACATTAGAAGTCTCCAAAAGAGAGAATAATCTTAAAACTAATCTCTTAAGATTAGAATTCTGCAGGGTGCTTTTGGAAAATACTGACTTAGTGAGTAATCCCACCTTCCTGTTAAACACTCTTCTGCTAGAAAAAATTCACCATCAATGTCAACACTTTTCTCTTTGGAGATCTTCATTTACTTTTTGTGCAGCATGGCAAAAGCCCAAATGAAAGCTTAAAGGCCTGAAATACATATTTTTCAGTAAGAAAGAAATAGCTTTCCTCCTAAGTTTTGGTGTTCTGCCTATTACAGCCAGAATCGGTGTTACTCCTTTTTTATGAATAAACTAGCCCTTTAGGGACCATCATAAACAGAAAAATGTGACAAAACTGTTTTGGGAAAGAACACAAAGTTAGAAACACAATTTACAAAAATATAACTTTAAAAAATGCTTTTAAAATAAGACAACCAGGGGCGCCTGGGTGGCTCAGTCGGTTGGGCGGCTGCCTTCAGCTCAGGTCATGATCCCAGGATCCTGGGATCGAGTCCCGCGTCTGGCTCCCTGATTGGTGGGGAGCCTGCTTCTCCCTCTCCCTCTGCCTGCCGCTCTGCCTGCTTGTGCTCTCTATCTCTCTGTCAAATAAATAAATAAAATCTTAAAAATAAATAAATAAATAAATAAATAAATAAAATAAGACAACCACAAAAAACTGAGATATACTGTGGTTTCATCATACATCTGAAAGTAGAATTACTCATTATCTTCATAATCCCTAAGAGTACCATTTTATAATTTGCCTGATGATTTGATTTTATGTCCTAGTTGCCCCAAAGGTGGTAATAAGTTTTTATAAAAGCCTTGACTGGAAAGTGCAGGCTGCTGACTTTTTTCCAGACCTTTTCTCATGAAAACTAGATTGTACCCCAGGTGGGCAGTGTACCTGAATCAATCACTTGTGCTTCCCAGAGGCTTTTATGATCAGAATTTACCCTTTCCTTCTCTTTGCAATACCAATTTTTTTCTTAGCCAATGACTAGAAAATATGCTCTGAAAGAAAACTAAAAATTGTAGAATTTTTCCTTCTTAAACAGTCAAAAGACAGTAGATTACCAATGTATTTATTCTTCATTTCACACCAAATGTTTTCTCACCTCTCTTGCTTCCTTTTAATAGAAAATTTGTGAATAATATGAGATAAACACAACTAAGAGTGAAACGGGCCTTGTCATGTGTCTTTTAAGAAGTGTTTATCTACTGGGGTGCCTGGGTAGCACAGTGGGTTAGGTGTCCAACTCTTGGTTTCAGCTCAGGGCCCTGATCTTAGGGTCGTGAGGTTGAGCCCTGCATCTGGCTCTAAGCTTCACACTGAGTCCCTTGAAAGTCTCTCTCCTTCTCCCTCTGCTCCTGTCCCCCCCTCTAGCAAGCACTCACTCACTCACTCTCTCTCAAATAAATAATCTTAAAAAAGAAGAAGAAGAAGAAGTATCCACTACTACAGATTGATACAAACTTTTGGTTCCTATTGATAAAATATTCATGGATTTTTCAAAAAATAAATGACCACACTAGGCCCAAATAAGAAATAGATGTTAATCCTTGAAACAGCTTCTTATTGACCATCATCTACTTCTACACTCTGACAGGAGCTTCTCCTCCCTCTTGCATGAAGGAATTCAGCAATGAAGGCTGAGAGTGTGCTAAAGGCTGGTTGGAGAGGCCACACTGAGGAAGAGAAGATACTGGGCCTACAAGATGAACTTGCCCACACCGTCCAGCAGATTGCCTTCTGCAGGGCTATCCTTGCAAAGCAGCATGAGTGAGTGAGGGGTACTGAGCTCTGAGAGCTGCCCTTGATCCTGTGGGACTTGTACCTAGAATTGCCCAAAGAGGCCATTTTTAATCAAAGTCTGAATGATGGCTGGATTACAGAGCTGTTGTAGCTCAGAGATGGGATGTGCTGGTTATCATTCCTCTGCTTGCCTTCAAGATTCATTGAAAGGCTCCCCCTGGGCATGGGGAGCCAGTCCACCTCATTCTCCATCCTTCCCTGCCCTTCTCCATGCCCAAGGAGATGGATCCCCTCAGATGAGAGGGTGGGAGGAGAGAGTGATCAGGCCTTATTGTCTGCCCTCCCTGCTTAGGAGCCGTGTCTCTGTTGGCAGCCATGAAGTTCCACACCTATGTCTCCCCTCAGGTGGCCCATCTCTCATGCTCTAGCTCTCACCAGGCTCCAATACCATTTTTCTCCCCTTACCCCTTCCGCCCTGGGGGAAATAATGGCTTCCTTCCAGTGTCAGACTCAAAATCCCTTATTCATTTCCTCAACCCTGGCTGCATCTCTCAAGGTAGCCCCTTTGTTCCAGTCTCTTCATCGAGCTATCTGGGGGTGAATTCTGTTTCCTGTGGGGAACCTGACTGATAAACCAAGTGGCACTCATTTGCACAATGAAGCTGTTAAAAGAGATCTTGAGTTAATAAAACATATTTTCTTCACAGCTTCAGAGTATTGCTTAGGAGTATGTGTTCCGAAGTCAGGTGGATCTGTTCTTATTGTGTGATTCTATAAATGCTTCCCCTTCCTAAATGTCAGTTTTCTTATCAAGAAAATGGAGATAAAACAGTAGTTAACACATCAGATTGTTGTTAGATTGACATAATGTTTGTAAAATACTTAGCACAGTGGTTAAAACATTAAAGACTGTCAATAAGTTGGAGCTCTCCTTTTTATCTTTATTAAACATATTTCCATTTTCAAACTATCTGAGAATGCATCTTTATCTCTCTATTAATTGTTTAGCATTTCTTATTTATGAGATAAAGAGCCAAACACAATATAGAACATTATTATTATCTTGCCAGTTCGGACATTGGATGCTCAAGGGATTTGTACCTGTAGATTAAGGACCAATAGCAGAGAAAGAAAGGAGTTCAAAGCCTTGCCCTTGGTTACTTTTAGGAAGTAACATTGCTCCTACCAAGTCCCCCAAAACATATACCTAGTTTTCACTCTTTTTCATACCAGGCTACCACATATTCACCCCATCCTGGACGAGCAATATAATGCATTATCTTGTCCCTTAATGCAAAACAGAATTCCTCTTTTGATCTGTTCACTTGGAATATACTGAATCAGTTGGGTGTTGGTTTAACTGTGAATGACCCCAAACCCAGTATAGTAGTCTAAATAAGATGAAAGCTTATTCTTCCTTCACATAAAATCTGAGTGGGCAGTCCTGAGGTGGTAGGGGGCCCCATGGTGTCAAGGACTCAGGCTTATTGCTCTGCTCTGCCCAGCCCTTGTCCTTTCTTTCAAGATGGAGCTCTAGCCATTACAGCCATATTCCAAGCAGCAGGATGGTGGGAAAGGGGAAATATAAAGGACTTTGTGAAATAATAATAGTAAATATATATATAATGGTCTTTGCTTCCCAGTTCCTGGCACAGAGCTCCTAATTTCCTAAGTAATAAGAGCACTAGGAGCATCTTTTGTTCTAATGTTTGGTCTTTGACTACAGTTCGGACACGAAATTGCTTGGAATTTCCTGGGTGTGTCTTTTGTTCTAATAAAGCAACTCTTGGTGATCTCCTGAATAGCTTCAGGATGGGAGCCGGTCACCAGAAAGATCAAACCATAATTACAAGGTTGGAATTTTCAATCCCACCCCTTCTTCTCTGGGAAGTTTTGGGAAGGGGCTAGAGATTGAGTTAATAATTGCTCATACCTGCGTGATGAAGCCTTCATAAAAATCTCCAAAGTACAAGGGATTCAGAGAGTTTCTGGGTTGGTAAACATATCAACATGTGGGGAGGGTGATGTACCCCAACCACACAGGCTACACTTAAGACCCTGGACCTCTCCCATGTATCTCTTTATCTGACTGTTCATCTGTATTCTATATCATATTCTTAATTACATAATAAACTGATAAATATGTGTTTCCCTGAGTGAAGTCATTGTAGCAAATTATCAAACCCGAAAACAAGTCCGTCAGTCAGTCTGAAGTATAGGGGACAACACTGGACTTGTGATTGGCATCTGACGTGAGAGATTGGGGGCAGTTTTGTGGAACAAAGCCCTTAACCTTTGGGACCTGACACTAACTCCAGGTAGTATGAAATCAAAAAGAAACCAGAAAGCTGTACTGTCTCTTATTTTGCCCCACCTCAAGCTCTACTCAGATCACAACTTCCAAACCTGAGCAATCTAGTAGATCTTAACTATTGAGATTTCCCATCAAGAAGACTTTTGAGTAATGTGCAAATAAGATCAGAATTGCAGTACAAGAGTATTAACCTGGTAATGTGTAAGTGGTCAGGAAAGAGAGAGAAGGGAGTTGGCAACCAGTGAGCAGATATCTACTGCAGCGCTAATGACAAGCGAGGTGTACAGCGGGAATGGGAAGCAGTGACAGGTAGAGATCTACTCCAAAGGACTCAGAAGTAGATTGCTTTCAGGGGACACGGTGGGAAGGGGTTTAAAGTTAGGATCTACCAATTCGTCGTTTCAGATAATTGTCTTTCAATGTTGTCTTTGTAGATACTTGTTCCTCTGCCACTCCATAGGATTTTGGCAAGGCTGCCAAGTTGTGGGACTCTGCCTTTGGAACAGATGAACAAAGACATGAGTGTGTGTGTTAGTGGTCGGGGCCACCAAGTGTAGATCCTTAGGTCCAATGATAGTACTTCATTCTCTTAGGTACAGTGATTGGTCCCCAGGGAGGGGCAACATGTGCCCCAGTCTGGGCCAGTTTGAGCCGTTTTCTGAGACTTTTCAATTTGGAGCTGGAGGAGAATGAGTGTTACTTTTTGGAAGTCTGTGAATGAGGACTGCCAGCAAGCTTTTTTTTTTTTTTTTTTTTTTTTAACTGCATGGAGAGCACTTGTCTGCAGTGGGAAAGAATGAAGGCAACATAGATAAGTGGACAAAGGGTGCATAGGGTAACCAGTTGAGTTCCTGAGTCTAGTCGAACCAGAAGTGACATCACTTCCTGGACTTTCCAGCTATGGAATCCAATAAATCTCTTATGTGTAAGCTAGTTTGAGTTGGGTTCTGCCACTTGTAATCAAAATGAGTGTGAAGGAAGGAAGGAAGGGAGGGAAAGGAAGGAAGGAAGGAAGGAAAGAAGGAAGGAAGGAAGGAAGGAAAGAAGGAGGGAAGAAAGGAAGAAAGAGTATGTTTTTCCTATTAGAAATAGACTTAAACACTTAAGGGTCCACAGCAAATTCAATGAAATTAATGCTTAAGCACATTAGTGTCTAAGAAATATTTATTAGCAAACTATGGACAAATCAAAGGTGTTAGGAGAATGTCCAAGAAACCAGTTTTGCTCGTTTTTGTTTTTTTCCATTCTGACACTGGTAGTTTTTGCTTTTGAAATTGTAAGAGGAAGAAAAACAGACGTGTCAGTCCAGAGAGAAGGAATTGATTGAGAGACAGTAAAAGGAGGTATGGGAACAGAGTGATGGTAAAGGAAATGTGGAGAGATGGCACGGTGTAGCCCCAGCTCTAGTCTGTGAGTCAGGGGACATGGGTCCCAGCCCCAGCTTTGCCACTACGGTTCCATCTACTTGAGTAAACCACTTTGACTAGTTGTAATTTCTATATCTGAAAAATAAGGAAGCCTGGAATAAAGGATGGTGAAGGCCCCCTGGGTTCTAACAGTTTAACATTCTAGTATAGCCCCTATTTCTGCCAGAAAAATGAAGGAAGCAGGGGAATAGGGTACTTCACTATTGGATTCACAGCTGTCGAGAGAGTGACCTCAGAGAAATGGCCTTCTTCCCAAGAAGACTGCTTGGATGTCAGCTGCGCTGACACACTCACAGAAGTCTCAGATCATCCCATGGCAATTGAGGCTCTAGCTTTCCCTTGGAGGGGACAAAACATGGTCAACAATTATTGGGCTTGGGGTGGAAGTTGATCCAAGGCAGGGGGCCCTGTTTATAATTCATTAAATAATTAATCTAATTCCTTAGGCAGAGAGGGCAGGACCAACCTAGTCTCCCTCTTCTCTCCCCACCCTCTTCCTACCCACTGAGGAATCCTGACCCACACTAAATCCTATACAGAGGAGCAAACCTGGAATCCATCCAACCTAGGAAGTGCAGCCTGCTTGGCAGAGACCTGAGCAAACCAGTTTCACATAGAAAATTCAATAGCCTGCTATTATCCCAGCTAGGGAGGCAGTGGGAGGGACTGTCTGTCCCATCTATCACAGTGGTTTGAGGGGAGAAGGAGAAATGAGAATGGGCAGAAGAGGTAAATAAACAAACAGGGAAAGGAAGTGTTGTAAAAGGTGCTCCTGCCCAAAAAATTGGGGCTGAAGGGTACTCTGTGAGAAGAAAGGAGTTTTCCCCTAATTCTTTTTTTTTATTTTTTAAAAAGATTTTATTTTATTTATTTGACAGACAGAGATCACAAGTAGGCAGAGAGGCAGGTAAAGAGAGAGGAGGAAGCAGACTCCCTGCTGAGCAGAGAGCCCTATGTGGGGCTCGATCCCAGGACTCTGGGATCACGACCTGAGGGCAGAGGCTTTAACCCACTGAGCCACCCAGGCACCCCTCCTCTAATTCTTTTAAACTGTTTTCTCCATCTCCACCAAAATGGTCAGGAAGAGGTTTCTCAGTTCTTAGAGTTCTGAAAAGACTTGGTACACCACAGTAGGCGCTTAATAAATACTTACTGAGTGAAAAAAAAAATCAGTGAATGGATGGACGAATCTGTTGGTCACCATGTTCACTCTCTGGAATATGCTCCGTGGGAGAGAAGACATGATAAGGACAGGGGACCCTTGAAGGCTCAGCTGAGGCTGGTAGTCCCCACTGTGGATATCCAGGCAGTCATAATGGGTCACATCACACAGAGGGTGGTTCATCCAATCAATGAGCAATTGTTAAAATAACATGCCCCTTTGGGCCCAGGCCCATGTAGATGCTAGTCCTAGACTTCTCCTAACCAAAGGGACAGTGTTAGCCCATATAGAACAATGACAAGAACCATATAAACTGATAAATAGCCTTATGTAGGGAGAACTATAATTGCAATTAAACGTCAAAGAGAGATGAGTGGGGGCTGGAACAGCCCTGAAAAGCTCCATTGAAGTGGGATTTGACCTTGATGCAGAGAATAGGGGAATGTTCATTGACTTGGGAGGAACTTGGATTAACATTCTGAACTCTGATCCCATCTGAGTCATCACAGTGTTATTTTCCAGATGCACGGCCAAGCCCCCTTCCAATTTGCCTACCATAGTCTGCGTGGCAGGCGGGATTTCCATCACCATTAGAGCAGAGGGGGGCCTCACAAAGAGCAGTGCAATTTGAGTGCTGATGAAGCCAACAGGTTTGATTCTGAAGGTTATTATTGCTGCCAGCCTCTAACCTAGACATAGAAATTTGCTGCTTCAAATGTTCCATCAGGAAAATCGGCTGGGGAGCTCTAATCCTAAGTGAAACCATCTTGATTACAAAGGAAGAAACGACAACACCGTATCGTTTAACTGCTGAACTTTACAATGAAACACAAAGCGGCATTAAAGTTCTCTGCCTTTAATGCCACGGTTTAAGCAGTTAATCTTATTTTAGCTGAATGGCATGTTCATTACAGCAAATAAGTAGGTAATATGTGGGATTACTGAAAGGAAAGATAAATTAAGCCAGTTATAGGCATCATGTTGATTTTTTTTAACTGTCTGGTTTAACTTGGTATTTTTCAACAGTCAGATCTAATATATACTCATCTAGCAGAGATTAAGTAGATGGGATGCTTGCCCAGGAAAGGTATTATATACAACTTAAGGTGCTAGTTTTAAGGGCAGCAATCCATGATACTCAGCACTGCCTCCAGCCTGGAATCTTCAGGGCTTAAACTGGAGGTTCCTGAATGGTACAATGGCAGTTCTCTTTCCATTAAATATGTTTTCACCATTTATGTTTCTCCCGAGCAGCTGAAGTACTTTTCTTTAAGGTCTCAAACATCCTTCTGGGTAGAACTGCTACGAAGATACCTCCTAATATAATGTATAATGCAGGAATGCATTTCATCTCATTTACACGTGTTTTCCTCAAGCAAGTATTACTGTTCCTCTAAACGCCCTTCACTGAACTAGGGGGACGAGAGGAAAGGGAGATATATAATCCCGGAACTGGGGAAGAGTACAATTCAGTCCTGAGAGGAGGGATAATAGTCACCAATATAAGGCCCCTAGGAAACCATGGGAGAGAGTGTACAATCGAGTGCCAGTTGCACAGTGCCATCCATAAAGAGAAAAAACGAGTGCCTACTGAGTGATATGATGTACTGTATATTGGGCATTGGACTGTAGGCTCTTGGTATACTTATTCTCATTTAATTTGCACAATAATCTTGTGAGGGCAGTATTACTACCTCCCTTTTTCATAGCTCTCCCAAAGTGAAGGCTCAGAGAAGAAAATTGCTTGCCCAAGTAAGAGGGAAAATGGGAGTTTAAGCCCAAGTCTGATTGATCCTAAAGCCCTTGCTTTTTCTTTCATGGCAAGCTGCTTCCTTAAGAAATATGAAGAGTCAAGAGTGCCTGGGTGGCTCAGTGGGTTAAGCCCGTGCCTTCGACTCAGGTCATGATCTCAGGGTCCTGGGATCGAGTCCTGCATCGGACTCTCTGCTCTGCGGAGAGCCTGCTTCCCCTCTCTCTCTGCCTGCCTCTCTGCCTACTTGTGATCTCTCTCTCTGTGTCAAATTAAAAAAAAAGAAGAAGAAATATGAAGAGTAAAGAGCAGAAGAAAATCCTAAAAGATGGAATGAAAGGAATGGAGTTGGATCCAAGTCAGAATGTGTCTTCAGTCCAACTTAAAAACCACAAAGTTCTTGGCCAGTACCTAGTTGACAATCCATTCTCTTTCCGGGAACAGCCTAAAGAAATAAACTTTTCAGATAATGCAAAGACCTTAAAACATTTTGACTCCAAAAATAATCCCCTCTTGACTTTTATACCATTGTTCTGTTTTCATTCTATTCATTCTCTCATATAGATTAATGAATATATAGAGAGCATATATAGACATCCCAAAGAATATTTTTATTGTATGCAGTCATTATTACTTAAATTTATCCATCTATTTTACCCTTTACATCAATCTTATCTTCCAATACCTCTGAGTTTCCATCTAGGTTCACTTTATTTCTGTCTGAAGAACTGTTTTTAGTATTTCCTTGAATATGTAGGCCTGCTTGTGAGAATTTTCTGTCCTTATGTCCAGACGTGCCATTATTTTCCCTTTTAATTTTGAAGAACATTTTTGGCTGGGCATATAACTCTAAATTGTCAGTTACTTTCTTTTAGCACTTTGAAAATACTCTATTTGTCTTTCTGGCTTTCATTATTTCTTCTGAGAAACAAGCCAAGAAGTTTAATTGTTGCTCTTTTAAGGGTAACTTACCTTTTCTCTAGCTGTTTTATAAGATTTTCTCTTTGGTTTTCATCTGCTATGAATGTGACTAGGTTTTTTGGTTTATTTTAAATTCTGTTCAGCCTTCTTAATTTGTTACGTTTTTCACCAGTTTTTAAAATTTTCAGCTATTATCTTTTCAAAAATCGCTTCCATCCCATTTTCTTTCTCCTTTGCTTCAGGGACTCTTAACCACATTTATATTAAATCTTCTTCTTTTTTTAAAAAGATTTTATTTACTTATTTGACAGAGAGCACAAGTAGGCAGAGAGGCAGGCAGAGAGAGAGGAGGAAGCAGGCTCCCTGCTAAGCAGAGAGCCCGATGGGGGGCTCGATCCCAGGATCCCGGGATCATGACCTGAGCCAAAGGCAGAGGCTTTAACCCACTGAGCCACCCAGGCGCCCCTGTATTAAATCTTCTTAATGCATCCCCTATACCTCTTATCCACCCCCTACCCAATCTGTATTTCCAAACTTCTCTTTTTATGTTTCCTTCTGGAGAAACTCTTCTAACTTACTCTGAATTAACTCTTTAACGATGTCTCATTTGCCATAAAACCCTTCTGTTAATTTCAGCTACCATATTTTTTTTTATTTGGGATTTGGTTCCTTTTTATGACTTTCATAATTGTCAATCTTGTTTTTTGTTTTACCTCTTTAACTTTTGCTTTCTTGAAAACAAAACTATTTCATTAAAAAAAAAAAAGTGGGCTCTGAGAACAGAAGTTTAGTCCATTCAGGCCCTCAGTGTCCTAGTGGTAATTCTGTCCTTCTCAATGATGTGGACAATGAATCTCATGCCTGACAGTGCATCCTGATCCACAGCATTAGCATGGTTTGTGAGATGGTTTCAAACAGGTGTTCTAGATCCATGTCGGGCCCCAAGGGACTCACACATCACATACATTTATTTGGAGCAGGTGCCACTGACCACAATTTTGTCAGCCACCATGGGGCAGCAGATAAGGTCTGGAGAGCAAATGAGGCACTTCAGGTTCTTCAGGTCCAATCCAGCAATGACTGGCTCTGTGTAGTAGGGGCCAATTCATCTCTCATACAAGTCGTTGGCCACCATGCTCAGGAAGGTGTAATACTTGATCTGCTGACCTTCCTTCAGTTCATACAGGTTTAGCTGGAACTTGAGGTGCTGGGCAACAGTCTGGACATCAGTGGTGAGCCCAGCGAGGCCTATGTACAGCCAATCACCTATGGGAAAGATCTTCTGGAGGTCCATGGTCACTACCTGTGATTAGATGCCAAAGCACCTTTGGGCAGCAATGACCACACAGTTCTTCCCATTCATTGTCGTGATGTCCCTTCCATTATAGGATATAATAGACATGATTGCAGTGTACTTGGACCTCCTATTGCCACAATTCCAGTCAACTGGCTAAGGCCCTCACTGCCTGTTTTACTTCTTTGGATGTATTAAACTACTGAGCAATTTGCTGTCCAGTAAAATCTTAGAGTTGACAACAAAGAAGCAATCAGTGAGTTCTAGCCCTACTTATGATACAGAAAGCCTTAATCACTGCTCCTACAAACTGTTTTGCTTTGTGCAGAGTACAGGAGAAAGAGAAGCAGCCAAAAAAAGTAAGAGGGAAAAAACTGAAATGTTAACAAAGCTTAAAGCTTGAAGACCAAGTGTGAGCTAGTATGACAACTTAGACTCTCCAGGGGCCATGGATACAAGGGAGTCTTCCTCATTTGCCAGCACTTTCCATAGTCCTCCCTGGGTGTTTGTAAGAAAGACTGGGGACAGATCAGAAGGACTGAAAGAGCCTTCCTTTGGTGAGATGAGCAGATGACAACCAGATATCACTAGGAGAGAGGCATACAAAGAAATTCTCCCATACAAAGAAAAGGCCATCTGCCACTAGAGGAGTGTACAAAATCTTCCTGTCCCCTGGTGCCAAGAAAAGTTTGGCTGTGGTGGAGGAGTTAAAGTAAAAGCCATCAGATGCTGCAGGAAGGCAGGAAACCCACCTGTCCCCAGGATCCTTCACTGATACAGAGCAGAGGTCTGGTGCCAGTGAGACAGGGACAGAAAACTCATTCCTATTTAAGACCTCACCCCATTACAATGCAGAGTCTAATTGCCATGGAGAGGCTCACCCTAAAACTCAAGAGCCCAGGACCTGCATGAGACTGCCTGCCCCAACCATAAGCCTTGCACAAAGAAACCAGCAACAGAATTCTACAGCTGAGGGAGGGACACGACCATGGGGAGAGACCCCATTTGTTGCACAGGTATGCAGTCTGCTGAAAGCTGAAGGTGAAGTAGGAACACCAAGAAAAACTCTCTGGCATTCCAGGCCACACACCAAACACAAAGTAGCAGCAGTCTAACACAGGAAGAATTTGAAGCCTATCATATACTGAAGGTAATGATATTAACCAATAAAACCCAAACCCAAATCAATTACTGGTAGGAGACATTCAGTTCACTCCATACTAATAGTCTGATAGAAAGGTTTGCCCATGTGCAGGTATGAATACTTTTTATCTGTTTCTTTTGTGTGGTTTTTTTTTTAAATTTTTAAAGATTTTATTTATTTGTCAGAGATAGAAGACACAAGAAGGGAGAGCTCCAGGCAGAGGGAGAAGCAGGCTCCCTACTGAGCAAGGAGCCCAATGTGGGACTCAATCCCAGGACCCTGGGATTATGACCTGAGCCAAAGGCAGACACTTAACTGACTGAGCCACATAGGTATTCCTTTATCTTAATTTTTACTGTTCTTTTCCATGCAATGTCTGGGATTTAACCAAAAATTATAAGACAAATTAAAAATCAAGAAGAAAATGACAATCATATTGTCAAGAGATAAAGGAGTCAACAGAACTAGATGCAGAGATGGCCCAGATATTGATATTATCCAATAGGAACTTCAAAATAACTGATTAAAATACTAAACAATCTGGGGCACCTTGGTGGCTCAGTCGGTTGAGCAGCCAGCTCTTAGTTTCAGCTCAGGTCATGATGTTAGGGTCCTGGGATCCAGCCCTGCATTGGGTTCCATGCTCAGTGGGGAGTCTACTAGAGGATTCTCTCTCCCTCTGCCTCTCCCCCCAACTTGTGCTTGTGCTCTTTCTCTCAAATAAATACATATTTAAAAACAAATTAAATACTGGGGTGCCTGTGTGGCTCAGTCAGTTGAGCAACTGCCTCTTGACTTCAGCTCAGGTCATGATCTCAAAATCATGAAACTGAGCCCCATGTCAGGCTTCATGCTCAGCAGGGAGTCTGCTTGAGATTCTTTCCCTCTTCCTCTCCCTCTCCCTCTGCCACTCCCCCTGTTCACTCTCTCTCAAATAAAATCTTTTTTTAAAAAAAAGGAATGATCTAAACTGAAAAGCAAAGTGAAAGAGTGAATATAACAGAAGAGTGTATCCAATAAATCTGTGAGACAATATCACATCACCTAACAATCTAATTGGAATCCCAGAAGGCAATGAGAGATAGAAGAGGTCAGAAGTATATTTGATAGTAGAATGGCTGAGAATTTTCCAAAATTAATGAAAGACCAAAAAAAAAAAAAAAAAAAAAAAAAAAAAAAAAAAAAAAAAAAAAAAAAAAAAAAAAAAAAGATCTAAGGGGCTCAGATAATGCCAAGGAGAATACAAAGGAAAATATACCTAGACATATCATAGTAAAACTGCTAAAAATAAAAAATTGAGGAAATCTTGAAGGCAGCCAGAAAACAATAAAAACATTACACATAGAAGATTAAATGTGAAAATTATAGCAGACCTCTCATTAGAAACTTTGCAGTCCTGAAGGCAGAGGACTGATTTTTTTAAAGTACTGGGAAACTTAGATTTCACCACACTCCTATCAGGTCACTTGAATTTTTGGTGTTGGTGAAGCTAAGTGGGGCAAATAAAACTGGTGGCTCTATGGAAACAAGAGTAGTTGATAGGGCTTGGATCCAAGGAGCTGGGTGGCCTTGAGAGCTAGAAGTGATATGGATATGCCTCATGAAATCAGGCCATCAATAAGCAAGGATCCCACCCCCAAAAAGGGTTTTCCAGCGCCTGGCCAGGTCAGAGATTACATTCTCTAAATCACTTCCAGCAAGGTGATGTTGGTTACAAGAGAAATTTCTGTACCCATCCAAGCACCTATCCCTGGTGTTTCAAAGACACAGAATGAGTGGTGCAGATTTGGTGACAATAGCCAAACTACAAAGGATAGTTCCTGTGACTCCATTACTGGGTATTAGGAGACAGGGAAAAAAAGAAACAGAGAATCTCCAGATGAAGAGAACATAAACATAGGAGGAAGAGCCAAAGAAGCTAAGCAACCTTTTCATGCTGCTCCTGAGATGTGAGTTGATGCAAGAAGTCCTCAGAGGATGGTGAACTAAGTGTGCCAACCAGTATAATTTCAAGCAGTTTTAGCTCTTTGTGGATATGAATATCCATCCTTCACAGATATGAATGGGATATCTAGTCCCACCTAATACTACCCACTGAATTTGCCATGCACATACAGTTTCAAGACAAGTGACTCCCAGTGCTCCTTTTCCATATAGCTTTCCATCCCTAGGTCCCTCCTGTATAAACATTTGAGAATCACAGGGTGAAGGTGCAAGGGGAGAGATTAAATCTGGAGATTCTACTTGTTCACTCACACTCTTTATATACTGTGCTAGCTGTTTGCCCACACCACAGTTATCAATTCTCCAAACCCACAGGAGAAAGGCAATGAGAGATAGCATGTGTATATGGGGGGGGGGGGGGGGGGGGGGGGGGGGGGCGGTGCGGGCAGGGAGTGTAAGGTGGGAAGTACTGGATTTGGGCTGATTAGAATTCCCGAGTTGTACAAAAAACACTGCCCTATTTAGTGAAGAACAGCCAAGATATGAAGAGGATTTGGATTTTAAAAGGTCAAGGTCAAGCCCTTTATATGTCATCTCCTATTACATTACTGGCGACAGCACTTCAAATGAATGTAGAAAATGAGGTACTAATAAGAGAGAGAAAAGGGAAGCTGTAACTTCCTCTCCGGAAACAGGGATCACTGTTGTGAGTATCTGCCTCTGAAAATAACACATTCCGGTGACCGGAAAACCTCCAAACTTCTTCTGATTACTCTTCTGCTTCAGAAGTCAAAACAGGATAAGCTAATAATTTTCAATCCTATCTACATTCTAGTTGTCTACAATTATTCCATATAATTGCTGAATTGTTTTTCACTTCCAACGCATTGCGCAAATCTTTTGGATACTAATTCTGGCACTTAGGTAAGACACTGGAGGATTTGCTAAAATACCTAGCTAAAATAGGCTTATCATTCCTTTTAAAAGTTTGAAATATTTTTATTGCATTTGGGTACTGGGATTGATTTTTTTTAATGCATTTGTTTATCACAGGAAAAGGAGATTTTAAAAATTATTATTGAAAACCTCCCTACTTTAAGCACGAGTCAGGTCATATTATCTTTTAAAAGCTCTTTTAGTTTTAAGGAGACAAAGAAAATTTCTGGTTATTAAGTTTGTTACATGTATGACTAATATTTATTATGCCCAATGTAATAGTTTAAAACAAGCAAATTTTAGTGAAGTTGTAACTTTTATGCACTAGATGTTTAATTCAGCATAGGCCAAAGTCCTTTTTATAATCAATACAATCATTTTGGGGAATTTTTACAAGATAAGCCGACTAGAAAAACATTTGATTAGGTATTTCAAGTCTCAATTTTAGAACTATCAAACAATGGCTCAGTCATAAATAAGGAGCTCTATGATTTCTGCTTCCTTAGTTAAGAGGAAGTAAATAAATGATACACTTTTTAGAGGGAATCCATGCAGTGGACAGATTAGATCAAGTGATCTTTAGAGATCCATTTGGCTCTGGAAGTCTTTGACCAGATGACCTCTAAGGTTTCTTCTAGCTCGGCAAACAATATACTTGGAACATATTTTTTTTCTATCTGCAACTGTTACAAAGGTTACTAGTGTAATTTTGCTTTCTTAATTCATTGCTGTTGATGTCTATTATTTATACGATCTCAAGTCTTTGGTCAGGAAAGCAACCTCAACTGTATATAATGTTCTGGGAAAACATTTCACTTTATAAGGAGTACGCTGCAGTAAAATTAGAGCCCATCCGTGAAACATTAGAAATGCCATTCCATTAGAAGTAACATTTACCAACTAAACTCTGGTGTTACTGATTTAGAGTTACTTTAGGATAGCTGATGCTAGTTCTACCTCTCAAATCCAACAACAACAAAAAAATAATCCACAAGCACATTTTTATTTACAACAAAATTATTAGATGGCACTTTTAAGATTTTATTTATTTGACAGACAGAGATCATACGTAGGCAGAGAAGCAGGCAGAGAGGAGGAACCAGGCTCCCTGCTGAGCAGAGAGCCCGACATAGGGCTTGATCCCAGGACCCTGGGATCATGACCTGAGCTGAAGGCAGAGGCTTTAACCCACTGAGCCACCCAGGTGCCCCAGATGGTACTTTTAAAGTAGGCACTTAAACTCAATGCCTGAAAAACTGAAATGTGATGTTCAATTACATCTGAAGTTTTAAAAATGCATTTAAAAATCAAATATGGCTTGGGAAGCCTGGGTGGGTCAGTCAGTTAAGCATCTGAATCTTGATTTTTTGGCTCAGATCACGATCACGGGGTTGTGAGATCATGCCTTGCATTGGGCTCCATGCTGAGTGTGGAGCCTGCTTAGGATTCTCTTCCCCTCCCACCCCGCTTGCTCTCTTTCTCTCTCAAAAAAACAAAAAACAAAAAAACCCCAACAAAACAAACAAAAAACACAAAAAAACAAATATGGCACTGCAATTTCCTTAAATTACTTCCTTTATTTCAAAGTGTCAAAAAGCTAAAGATGATCTTATGCACACACATAAGCTATATGTCTCAGAATTTGAAACTATACAAAGAATTTTTCAGTATCACCTAAAAATGAAGTATCTACACACTTTAGTGCAATGCTTAATACTTCCTTTTGAAATCTATTGCTGATGCTACTTCTAAAGACCAACAACTCAACCAGAAAAATAGTAAAGGTTGTTTTTTCTTTTCTAAAGTGCTTATTAGCAACCATATCCAAAAGCAATGGTGTTTAGAAACATGTAACATTGAAAGGTGATCAGAGAGTCACTATTTACAGATTCAAATATGCCAGTTTGTAACTCTGCACATGTAAACTGGTTTTATCTGCATTAATGAAAGATCGCGTTCAATGGCCCTCAACTCTATGCTTCAAATCAAGACGGTGCAATTAGTATCAGCAGCGTGAACAGTGACAGTGGAGTAAACCCCAACACATTTTAAGTGGATCACAGCAGACTAGAAAACCTGTAACAGCTTCTGGATATGTCGTATATCCAAAGATGAGCCTTCTTGTTCACTCTGCATATACAGTAAACATGAAAAAAAAAATTCAAAATACTTTCTTACCTCATTATAGAGCAGTTATAGTATACAAAGGGATTAAAATTCTTCTACTATTTAACCTAACTCTTACTTCTATATAGAGCAGACTTCATTCTCTCAACATTTAAAACAAAGCCTATTTTCACCAAGAAAGCAAGAAGGAATTAACAAATGAAATACCTAGCACTAAAAACCTGAGGAAAAAAAGAAAAAGTTATGCTCAATTCTGAAATGAAGCTTTTTTTAAAGAAAGTTTGATTTAAGCATTCCAAAATAGAATTTGCTTTCCGACAGTGAAACATCTGACTTCATTTCCATCATGTCACGTTTATCTGTTTAAATAACTTAGAAAAAAATAAACATCTTATCCTAACTGCTTTCTGTATCAGACTCTCATCTTAACTCATACCCTCAACATGAACCATTCAACAGTCTTATGGTGAGTGTCCCCTCAGGTCCTTCCCTATCTATTTTCTGAGCCTTAAGTTTTTTTTACCCTTCCTTTCTTTCCCCTCCAAAAAATCTTCATATAACCCAAGAGAAACTTGATTTTTAAAAAAATCATAACTTAAATATATTGTGATAATACTATGTTTGATTTAAAGTAGTAATAAATTATAAATTGCCAAATAGCTTAATGTAATTCACAATGCAAATCCCTGGTAGAAAAAGAATCCATCTTGCCCTGAATATAATACAGTAGTCCAGTGATTTCAAATTACTTATGAAATAAAGACAAAAATAAGGTGCAAAATACTATTTATAAAAGTTAAGTAAGAAACCAGTTACCATAAATTTTTTACAAAGATAAATGTAATGTGCCTTCCTGCTTCTAAAAATTGCTAGGGAGGTTTATAATTAGTGGTTTCAAAAGTGACTTTAAGGAAACTAGAGATTGAGTTATGTATTATTTATAATATATATGATATTAAATATATATGTAACAATAATACTGCAATGGTGAATTTAATCTTTGGACCGGCTACTTTTGGCAAGTATATTTCTTTTTCCAAAGTCTTTGCTATAACTGATTAATTTTTAAATGTTAGTTTTCAAAAACTCTGCTACTTAAGTACTACATTAATAAGGAGATACCAGAAGTCTCAAAGAATAATAATATGCCTACAAAATAAAATGAAGATTGTTCTTGCACCTTATGTTATTATAACAAATACACTTTAAAATAGATGACATTGCTAGACCTGGATATTAAAAATACCCAAACCCTTAAAAAGGGGATGGAAAAGGAAAGAAAAATGGAAAATTCTTATTTAAAAATAAATCTGAAGTTCTTGCAGTTCTTAGGAACTTGACTTGTCAAAATCAGTTTATCTTCTTTTGGACCAAGCTGTATCTTCCACCATTCATCCATGGAACGTGATGTTAATTCTCCGTTTTGTAGATTTCAGTTTGAATTTTCTTGAATGTTTGCAAAGCTGGTACTGGACTTGAGACGTTTGGCTAGATAAACCAGAAGTATTATATTTTAAACATAAATTATCCAAACATAATTATTTATTATTTTTGTGTAAGCTATAGTATTCATTTATTAACTTTATGTTTGAATCAGAATAGATGATTTTTCAATGGAAATTTTCAATAGAAAATGGAATCAATTTTCTAAGAATTAAAGCCTAAGCCTATCTTCTTCTACCAACCTCAAAAAACATAACTGCTTGAAGCCATACATGCCTTTGTTAGAAGCAGTACCAAATAAAACAGACATAATTTATATCATCCTGAACATTATAATCTCAAATATGTAATGCAGCTAAGAGTACTCTACTTAAAAAAATGGAAGTGCTATAAGGTACAATAATATAATGATATATTTAAAAGTCTAAGTTAGAAATTCAAATCTAGATTTCTCTTAAAATAATTCTGTAATGTCAAAAAACTGTCAAAGAAGAAAAAAATTTAAATGGCTTACAAAGAAAAGTGAGTTGTATTACACACACACACACAAATATATATGGCTGTTAATAAAACATATACAATCAATTTTGATTACGATGCCAATGGGACTGAGTCATTAGGGTTAGTAAAGAAAATCATGCTATTTCACTTGGTAATAGTCATGCTGATAGTTAAACATGGATGTTTCTCATGTTCCAGAAATGAAAACAACTGTGCTGGAGTAAAAGTATCTTACATTGCATAAGGAGGAACTCTCCACTTTAGAGGTTTTTCAACATGAGAGTAGAGGTTGTGAGTTAGAAGGTCTGCAATGGGACCCAGGCACCTACTTTTTTGTTCTGCTTTAAAGCTCTGCAGACAATTCTGATGTGTGCTCAAGGATGAAAACCAGCATTTTAGTTTCTATCACAGCCTCTGCTGGTTTTCACTCTGAGCACAAGATGACAACATAACATTCTGGACCAGTGTATTGCTTCAGGCTAAACTAAAGGGCAACTGAACCTAAAAAACAGCCTAAGCTAGGAGTCTACTCTTAAGCCTTCTGTGGATTTGGAAGGCAAACTAAATTAAGAGGGCTTTATTTTTATTATTATGATGCTGTTTAAAACCACTAGAAGTAATCTAGCTTTCTACTACTAAGTACCAAATTAATTAAACGAACCAGGTGGCAATATCAATGAGTGCATAGATCTCCAACTTCCTTGCTTCCTTATTCTCTGATAAATCCCTATATCCTTCAAAATTCTACCGCGGGGGATACTAAAAACAAAACAAAACAAACAAACAAACCCAGTTCTACCCAAGAGATCATCATCTAATGATGAGTTCCAATATCCCAAATGCAGAGTTAGTCTTATTCTCCTAGTCTTATTCCAACGACACTGTATGCCTCCATTACATTTGTTGTAGTGACTGGATTATAGCAGTGTGTTCTTTGAGGGTATATATTGTGCCTTGTTCCTTTTTTTAATCCCTAATTCCCACCACAGGACTTAACAAATGGGGGCATAAAAAATTGTGGCATAAAGAAAAGTAAATAACAAAGTCCATCAGGTAATAACATAAGAACTATTTGCTTACACTAGCATTTTCTTAAATTCATAAATCAATTCACAAACAATGCTTCCAGGAAACATTAATAGGTGTTATGCAAAAGTTCTATTGTCAAGTTTTGGGAATATAACCTCAGAGCCTTTAATTTATATTTGGGTACATTATAAAGATCATAAAAAGGAATTTCACAGGATTATTATTTTAAGGAACACACTCTAGCAAATGTTATCATTAAATACAATGTTCTTTTATTCGATGAATTTTTTTATTTTTAAGATTTTATTTATTTATTTGACAGAGATCACAAGTAGGCAGAGAGGCAGGCAGAGAGAAAGGAGGAAGCAGGCTCCCTGCTGAGCAGAGAGCCCGATGCGGGCTAGGTCCCAGAACCAATCCCAGGACACTGGGATCATGCATGACCTGAGCCGAAGGCAAAGGCTTTAACCCACTGAGCCATCCAGGCGGCCCTCAATGAATATTTTTGGGCACCTACTATAGGCCTGGTACCTTCTAGATGCTGGTGATACAGTGATGAACAAGATAAACAAAATCCTTATTCTGATGGAGCTTATAGTTGAGTCAACTGTAAGAGATAAACTAAGTAGAAAATAAATGAACAAACAAATAAGGAGAGACAAACAAATAAGGTAGAAAATAAATGAAAAAGTTCACTTAAAAAGTGATTAAGTATCATTAAAGAAAGATTATAGATATAGGAGAATTAAAAGAAGGATGTATTCTTATGGGGGTCATAAAAGGTAACTTTAAGTAAGTAATTGCGGACATAAGACCTGGATGTCAAAGAGTCAGTCAAGGGAAGTAGGGAGGGCCAGTATAAAAGCTTTGGGAAGGGGGCAGTGTGGATGAGTCCAGTGTTTGAGAGGAGCAGAAAGAAGGCCAGGCTACCTACACAGAGCATCATGAGCAAAGAGAGGAGTGGATACAGTGAGTTTAGAAAGGTAGACGGGAGACCAGGTCACACATAGCTTAGAAGTTAAGTTTTAATTTTATTCTAGATGCAACAGAAACACATGAAGGGTTTTAAGTGGGGGAAAAGCATAGTATGATTTGTGTTTAAAAAATTACTCTAGCCACTATACGAAGAATGGATTGTAGTGGGTCAAAAAAATGGAAGCAGGGATACCAGTTAGGGGACTCCTGCATGGGTGGTTAAGAGATGGGATGACTTGGGGAAGGGTATTATCATGGAAGTACAGAAAAGATAATTTAAGATACATTTTTGGAAGTAGGGCTATTAGTACTTGTTGATGGTAGTGAAAAGGTGTGGGAAAGAGAATATGGGAATAGGGAAATAAAAAAAAGAATTAAGAAGTTAAAGATAACAAGGTTTGTGGCTTATACAAACAGATGGATGGTAGGGCTTTAGAAAACAAGCATACAAAAACCCTGATCAGAAGCAGTAAATATCTTCCACAGAGTTAAATTATTTGCAAAATAGATAAGATGCTAAACTTTAAAAGTACACCAAGTCCCAAAAAATAAAGTTTTTCAATAGTGAGTTCCCTGCAACACTGTTATTATTCTAAATAAGTGCTTTTGGGACTGAGTTATTACCTATTTTACAGACTGCTGGCCATCTTTGAAAAGCTTTACCAAATACTCTCATATTAAAGACTCTTCCCTCTATTAGCTAGCTTCCCAAGGAGACAAAACATTACAAATTCAGTTAAAACTGATCTGTAAGTAACCTTTTTTTAATTAGATGTATTAGAAGTGAGGTTAAATAAACTATGAAGAATCTATGAAATCTAAGAAATCTAAAAAACTATGAAGGAAGGCTAGAAAGAAATTTATTGGGGGGGGTACTTGGGTGGCTCAGTCAGTTAGGGATCCCAACTCTTGATTCCAGCTAAGGCCATGATCTCAGGATTGTGGGATTGAGCCCCACGTCAGGCTCCATGCTCAGTGCAGTCTGCTTGAGGTTCTCTCTCCCTCTACCCCTCCCCCTGCTCATGCCCTCTCTCTAAAACAGGTAAAGCTGGAAGGAAGGGAGGAAGAAAGGAAGGAAGGAAAGAAAAAGTAAGAGAAAGAGAAAGAAAGAAAAAAAGAAAAATGTATAAAGGAAGGAATTTTTATTTCATAGGTTCCTAGACTAGAATAATTTTTAAGAGAAAAAAAGCCGAACTTTTTTCTACAAAAGGCATTCTCTATTTTAAAAATTAAAATTACTGGGGCGCTTGGGTGGCTCAGTGGGTTAAAGCCTCTGCCTTCGGCCCAGGTCATGATCCCAGGGTCCTGGGACTGAGCCCCAAGTCAGGCTCTCTGCTCAGCGGGGAGCCTGCTTCTCCTTCCTCTCTCTCTTCTTGTGTCTCTGCCTGCTTGTGATCTCTGTCAAATAAATAAATAAATAATCTTTTAAAAAATAAATAAAAATTAAAATTAAAATTACTAAGGGATAAGCCCATATCTTCATCCTGATAATAAATAAGACATCATGACACTTAGAAGCCACTCTTCTTCAGCTAGATGGATTTTTCTAGTTAGTGCTTTTTCTGCTCTGCCCTATTTGATGGGGAGTATGTGTTGAGCACATGCTGTATGTCAAGTAATGACCTTGCAACTAGGATTCCAATTTATTCATAAATCATCTGTGTTTTCACCATAGTTTCTACGTGCCTTTTTGGATGGCTTTCTAGGTGGCTCTGCCATGGCTTCAATGGGCCTAAGAGCTATCTATCTCCCTACTAGGGCCATTTCAAGTCTGCAAAACCTTTGTTGCTATTCTTCTGTTGCTGCCAGCTTTATTCCACGCTTTCTCAATTAAAACATCCGAAAGATCCTATAGTGTTGACTTTGATTATCTGTAATTATAAACTTCTTACATATCTCTTCTATTAGTAAGTGTAACTAAAATTTGAAGCAAAGAGCTTTTTTAGCTTAATACAATTTGAGTTTGCAGAGTATATACATCATTTCTAAAACAGGCCTAAGTGTTTAAAATACAGGTGTTAGCTAAATAAACAAACAGTTGTAAAAAGGAACTTACGTAGAATGAGTTTGCGTTTCTTTTGCTCTGAATGAAGAAAGCTACTGAGGTAAAAGACAACAGGTAGAAAGAGAATAAACACAGAAACAGCGATGACAGGCACTGTGTCACTGCAAGGGACTGAACAATTGAAAGTTCGACTCCAGAGTTTTCGGGTAATGTTCATCTGGAACAGTAACAAATAAAATTATTTTATTTTACATTTACTTTGTCTTCAATTCATATAATTGTTCTATTAACAACATAACAGGCATCCAGAATTTAAATATATATCCCTAAAAAATCTATTGATAGTTGAAGACAATTTCTTCTGCCAGGGAAGTTCACAGTCATTATGTAAGTTTATGTCCACACAGAAATTTCATATTCTAAATTCACAGCACCACCCAAAGAATGCCAACCTTCACAGATCGCAAACAGAGAATCTGTAACAATACGAATATGGTTAGACCATGCTTCATTCATTAAAAAAGATTGAAAAGGGTAATTATGTGAGGTGATGGGTGTGTTAATTAACTCGACTGTGCAAACCTTTCACAATGTGTGTGTATATCAAATTACCACACTGTAGCTTTAAATATATTACAATTTTATTTGTCAATTATACCCCAATAAAACTAGGGGGGGAAGGCTTACAAAAAAACAAAAAACTTTTTTCTTATGTTACATATATAATCTCACTGAGCTTGCCGCATTATTTTTAGACTGGAAATAAAAATATCAACTAAATATAGCTGCTCTTCAAGAGATGATATCTATGAAATGCTTAGTATATTACCCAAGATATTATCAAAGATTCATATGACAACAAATTAAGTACATCATATCTAATGAGTCATGGAAACTGTATTAGATAATATCTTATTTAGCCGGAGACATTAAAAACAAACATTTAGGGGCAGGAATACCTCATTTTCACTGAGCCCATGGTTTCTGTCAAACATGCTAAGTGATATATGGAAACTCTCAAATTTAATGTTGAAAAACGTCCTTGCCTGAATTTTGTCTGAGATTCAATTCGCAATTGGTACTTTGTATGTTTACTGCTAAGTTTTGCTTATTATAAGAAGGATGTTCTAAAACAGGGGGTCATGTTGATGTCCTGTGTAAACCAACTTATGTCAGAGAATCAATATTCATTCTTCTTTATTTAAAAAATTATGAAATAGACTATTATTCTTAAAACATATATTTAGTATTTATAGAGAGCCTATTGGAAGCCAGGTACTAATCCAGACATTAGAGCAGTAAAAACACCCAAAATCCCCATGGTGCACCCATTTTAAGTTTGATATTAAGTGCTTTTTACCATCTCGAATATTATTGATGAACTATAGTTCACTCTGAGCTGTTATTCACATTCATCATTCTCAACCATTAAGTTTTATCAATTTGACCTTAAGCTCTCTTTGAGCCAGTAATTTCTCTTTCCTTAGACGCCTCAAAACTCAGGCACCATAGTCCCATAAAAAGGCAGGAACGCCACCTAGTGGTGCCCCATGTGAAGGCAGCCTATACCCTGGAGGAAAAGGCTCTTCTTGACCAATCAATACACATTACTAATAGGCCTACTACATGCTAGGCACTGGGCTAAATACTGAATAGCAAACAAAAAAGGACATGAGGTCCTTGTCCTCATGTGGCTAATATTTTAGTGAGGGGTGACAGGCTATAAATAAGAAAAATCAAAATTTTCATATGATAATGAAAAATAAAAGCAGTGGGATATAAATGGTTGCAGAAACACAATGATAGCAAACCAAAGGCTTCTTTAATCAGCAACAAGCACACAAGAAACTGAAATGTAAACATATAACACCGTGCCTCTGCAAATGAAACATATCATCAAACTTGAAAGACCAAATGTACCAAATTCTCAACTCATTTATGAAGTACTTGATTAGTGTACATTTTAGTTCGACAGATCAGGATATTCTAAAACTTTACTACTTAGAACCAGTTATTCCCAGTTGAAGACGGCATACGCAGATCCCAGTATACCTCTAAAGGGGATAATGATACTAAAGGCACAATCAACAACACCGCAAAATACACATCATACCAGAAGTGAATTACTTACTGCATCTTCCACATCAATGCATAAATGTGTTCCAGATTCAGCCTTATTCTCAAGTTCATTCATTTTCTGCATTTCATTGTACAAACTACTCAGAGTTTTGTATGCTTCACGACAGTTTTTGCAAACTTCTGAATAATTCCTTAACTGTTGAAGACTGTGAATGCTCCCCTAAAACATCAAAGGCACATATAATATACATTACATCTCTTTAACATAAGCTATTTGGCCTCCTAGAGTACAAGTACAGGAAAAATATAGCACATTGAAGTGTGGAGAGGTGATGCTAGACGGGTTAGTAAATCACTGTTGAGCCTCAGTTTTATCGTCTATAATATATTGCTACTACTACCTGTGTTATAGATCTCAAGGACTAGAGACCTGGTATGAAAGGCAAGCATATAGCAAAAACCAGGGGCGCCTGGGTGGCACAATCAGTTAAGCATCTGACTCTTGGCTTTGACTCAGGTCATGATCACAGGGTCCTGGGATCAAGCCCTGCGGTGGGCTCCACACTCAGTGTGGGGTCTGCTTGAGATTTTCTCTCTTCCTCTTGCCCTCCCACTCATGTTGTCTTTCTTTCTCTCTAAAATAAATAAAATCTAAAAGAAGGAAGGAAGGAAGGAAGGAAGGAAGGAAGGAAGGAAGGAAGGAAAAGAAAACCACTGTAGTAGCCACTGGTAACAGAGAACAACAGCTCAGATGCCAAATTACTAATGCCTAAATACCAAAAATTTCCTAAATCATCTGGTCATGATCTAGTCTACTCTCACAGAATAAATAAAATATGTCCTTGCCTGGGCTGACTTAACACTGAAGTCTGCCTTACTCAAACAGAGGGTACTTTATTAATGGGGAAGGAAAAGGCACAAAAACTACATCCTCACTCCACTCTCTTATCCCAAGGCTTGTAATCCAGGCCTTGCTAGTCAACAAAAAGGGACTAATGCCAAAGAATTATATAACCTAACATGAAGGTAGTGGATATAACATATAAGATATTACATTACTGAATCTCAACCTTTTCTATTTCCCGAACCAACATTTGTCTTTTCAAGAACAAGTTTGCTAACCAGTCAGTTCACATTCCTGCTTTCTCTTCCCCTTATTCTTTACCTTAGAGCCTAAAGGAAAATGCTGGAATGAAAGAGAAGAAGAAAAATTAAAGGAATTAAACTGATGTAGACCCCACAATGAATGTTACCCTCACCATCTATCTGACAGAGAAACAGTCTCCTTAGTTTTGTCACAAGAAAAGCACATGACCTGTTTTTCACAGAACCATGGTGCATTTAGCTAAATGTGTTAGATCAAATATAGAGCACAGAACCTTGAAGGGGGAATGTAATTTAGCCACTGATATGAAAATGTAAAACGCACATACATTTTGACAGAATAATTTCACTTCTAGGAATCTACCAGACAGGTAAAGTCAGAGAAATACTCCAAGTTATATGGAAAAAAAGATGTGTTTGTAATCGTAAAATACTGAACTAGATAAAAAACTCCGTCAACATAGGGACTGACTGAATAAACGATGGCAGAGCCGAAGGATAAAAAGCTTTGCAGTGCTTGAAAGGAACAAGGAAGTAGCATTCTGGGAAGAGGATGACAGAGCCCAGTGCCTTGTGTCCTGACTTCCTTACTGAAGAGATTCAAGAAAAGAAAGGTAAATCCAGGCACTCGAGTAACACCTAAAATAGAGGTGACATGCAAGTCCCCTGACAGGAAGGTTGTACTGTAAGACAAGCCACAATACCTGCCCCAGATGGACTCACTAGAACCAGTTCCTTGTGAACCTTGATCCTTTGCGCCCACCCACTGTCCTCTAGAGATGCACCAGGCGAGCACAGTAGCCCTAACTTGCCGGCGAATCCATCCACAAAAAAATAGTCCTTCCACAGCCACCAAGACAGTACAGGTTTCCAGAGGAGCCATCTACAAACACTTAACTACCCCAAACGGATCTGGTTTGGAATTTAAACCCACAGCCCAGCCGTCACTGAGCTTGGAGCCCCTGCCACAGCCCACATCACCAATGTCATTGCTACCCTTGAAAGAGGACTCCGCTACTTACCTTTTGACTCAAACTTTTTAGTAGGGTTTTTCTTTCCCATTGGTCTCTTGACCCCACCCGGAATGATTCCATGACAATGACCCGTCTGACCTTCAAAGACTACCTGCAGGTATCTGCCCACCTTTGCCCCACATTTTCCTTATATAAACCTGGAAGGAGTTTCAGCACTTTGGTGACAGTCTTTCAGAGGCTAGCACCCCCCCATCCCACCCCCCCCACTTTGCAGTGTAGGCCTCACCAAAATTCCTTTCTGGTTTCAACACCATCACCATTCATTTCTCTGCCTTTGCATTTAGTCCGCAATGAGCCGCCAAACCTGGTGTGCTTGGGACCCCTGGAGCCAGGTGCTCTCACACCCCTGCGTCCCAGTGCACCACTATCTCTTTAGCTGGTTCCCTTACACACACACACACACACACACACACACACACACACACACCACCTTTAATATCCCCAGGACTCAGTCTTTGGGGCTTCTTTATATCATCATAGCTTCACTCACTCACATCCAGTCTCATGGCTTTAAATGTCATCTGTACCTGATCTGACGATTCTCAAATCTCGATCTCCAGCTCACACGTCTCCCCTGCACTCCAACTTCATTTATAACACTATTGGATACTTCAGCTTAGATACTTACCAGCTATTTCATCTTAACTTGTTCAAGACAGAATCCCAACCCCTTACAACCAGTCTTTCCTGAGGCTCCATCATCCTCTCAGCTACTCAGAGCCAAAAGCCTAGGAGAACCCTGGTTCTTCTTCCTTTTCCATCAGCCTCCACCATTCTCAGGAATTACCCAAACTACCAGCAAGTCTTCTTAGATACACTTCCAAAATATATCCTGAACTGATCTACGTTTCTCCAACACTGCAGCCAGTACCCCAGTCCACACCATCTCTCCTGTGACAGCCTCTTAATTAGGTTCCTTCTTTCCATTCTTGCCTAGGTTCAACTGAGTTTCTCCACAGGGCAGCCAGAATGCTGTATTAACATGCAATTCATATCATGTCACATTCCTGATTTAAATGGCTTCCCATTGTGCTTAAAATTCAATCCATATTTCTTCCTTTGTTCTGCACAGCTCTACATGATTTGGCCTCTGCCTATCTCCCCATATCACATTCACATATGCCCACCATGCTCCAGCCAAATGGGCCTTTTCCTATTCCTTGCACATACCAAGCTTATTCTCTTCCCTAAGGCCTTTATCCTTGCTTCTAAAGAAAACATTGCTCCCATGGCTGACTCTACCTTAAACTTTAGATCATCTCAAAATTCACCTACTTGGAGAGGTACTCCCTGCCCACCTAATGTAGTACACTATACTCCTTTTCCTGGACTCATTACTCTTAATTACCTCATTTCTTTGTTATTAATCTTACCCCTACTAGGACATAGTTCCATAAAAACAGAAATCTTTCCTGTCTTGGTTACTGGTCTATCCTCAGTGCCCAAAACACTGCCTCCTGGCACATAATCAGTGCCCAATAAATATTTGTTGAAGTGAGTGCATAGAGCCTACTTGAGGGAACTTTTGAAAGCCAAGATACAGAAACCAAATCTACATGGAGAGAGAGATTTCTTCCAGCCCTCCCAACGTCGTACAACCATCCTATTACATTACCACATAAGCACATGAAAAAGTAAGATGAGCCTAACAATGGATAGAAAAAGAAAGCAAAATAAAATTTAAAAAAACAAGCAAATAAAATTATTCAAAGGGAAAATAGATTAATAGGCAGCAGAGCCAATGCCTCAATGAAAAAGAATTCATTCAACAAATAGGAAGGAACTTTCATTTTTTTAAAGATTTTATTTATTTATTTGACACAGAGAGAGAGCACAAGCAAGGGGAACAGCAGGCAGAGGGAGAATGAGAGGCAGGCTCCCTGCTGAGCAGGGAGTCCCACTTGGGACTTGATCCCAGGACCCTGGGATCATGACCTGGGACAAAGGCAGCCACTTAACTGACCAAAGCCACCCAGGCGCCTCAGGAGAAAAACTTTTAAAAATTAATTACAACCCAAGGTATGAAATAAATGTCCCTGAGCCCATATTGATATAAATAAATAAATGTGGAAGAAGTGGTGAATCCTCCTTACAGAAAGATTGCTAAATAATTTAAGTAAATGCTCACCCCTCTAGGACTTAAAGCTTAATTTCCCCACCCCCATTCCTGTTACTTCATAACTTGGTTCCAAAGAATAGAATAGGGAAAGAGAAAGAAAAAGGTAACTTTCCATTGAAGAGATCTGCAAGCACTACCCTGTCCAGGTGATGAGGATAACACCATCAGGGATAAACCAGGTCATTAGTGTGTATCTCTGAGAGGATGTGGCCAGAAGGACACTTCACTTCTGCAGTGCTCTTCCCCAAAACTCACAGTCCCAGTGTAACCAGGGGAAAAACATTAGACAAACTCAAATTGAGGGACATTCTATAAAATATTTGACCAGTATTCCTCAAAATTATCAGTCACGAGAAACAGGAAAGACTAAAAAATGGTCACAGAGGGACGCCTGGGTGGCTCAGTTGTTTAAGCGGCTGCCTTCAGCTCAGGTCATGATCCCGGCGTCCTGGGATCAAGTCCCACGTCGGGCTCCTTGCTCGGCAGAGAGGCTGCTTCTCCCTCTGCCTCTGTCTGCCACTCTGTCTGCCTGTGCTCGCTCTCTCTCTCTCCCTCTCTCTCTGACAAATAAATAAATTTAAAAAAAAAATGGTCAAAGACCCCAGGAGGCTAAGTGTGGTAATAATGGGAAATAGATATTTGGTCTTCGTCCTGGTTCCTGGCACACAGCTCCTAAAAACCTTTGGAGTATGCAGATAAAAAGAGTGCCTCTGTATGCTAATCAGATGGCTGGTGGCTGGGGGTCCCCTTCAGCTTCGGGATGTAGGCTGTTCACCAGAAAGCATGATTGGGGGGTTGGAACTTTCAGCCCTACCTCTGACCTCTAAGGAGGGAAGAGGAGCTGGAGATGGAGTTAATCACTAGTTAACCAATCATGCTTACGTAATGAAGCCTTCAGGGGTGCCTGGGCAGCTTAGTTGGTTAAGCATCCAGCTCCTGATCTCGGCTCAGGTCCTGATCTCAGGGCACTGGGATCAAGCCCCACATCAGGCTCCACCCTCAGTGCAGAGTCTGCTTGAGATTCTCTCTCCCTCTCCCTCTGCCCCTCCTGCTTGGGCTCTCTAAAATAAAGAAATCTTTAAAAAAAAATTTTTTAAACATTTTTAATAATTATTAAATCACAAAGATATCTCAATAAATTCCAAAATATAGACAGGCTACATTTACTGGTCACAATTTCAATAAAACTTGAGATGTACTAATGCAAATAACAAAAGAAATCATGTCACTCCTATTAAAAAACAATCTTCCAAATAATTCTTTTTTTTTTTTTTAAGAATTTGTTTATTTGACAGAGAGAGATCACAAGTAGGCAGAGAGGCAGGCAGAGAGAGAGAGAGGAGGAAGCAGGCTCCCCGCTGAGCAGAGAGCCAGATGCAGGGGTTGATCCCAGGACCCCGAGATCATGACCTGAGCCAAAGGCAGAGGCTTAACCCACTGAGCCACCCAGGCGCCCTCTTCCAAAGAATTCTTAAATCAAAGAACAAATCAAAATTAAAATTAGAAATTTAGAAATAAATGCAATGTAATCCCTTTATATCAGAATCTATTATCAGAAAAGCCAAAGTTATAAACTTTACAACCTGAAAGTTATTTTATTGTTGAGCAAGAAAAGCTGGAACAAAATTAACCAGTCAACTCAAAGAACTAGAAAAAAGACAAAATTAGGGGCACCTGGGTGGCTCAGTGGGTTAAAGCCTCTGCCTTCTGCTCAGGTCATGATCCCAGAGTCCTGGGATCGAGCCCCGCATCACGCTCTCTGCTCAGCAGGGAGCCTGCTTCCCCCTCTCTCTCTGCCTGCCTCTCTGCCTACTCGTGATCTCTGTCTGTCAAATAAATAAATAAAATATTTTAAAAAAAGAGAAAATTAACCAAAAGATTCTAGGAGGAATTAATAAATGCAAACGAATAAACAAACACATTAAGGGAAAAAAACCGCTCAGGAAGGAATAAATAAAACCAAACACAAGTTTTTGGAAAGATCAATAAAAACGAACGTACCCTTAAACCTAAAGAAAACTCAAGGGAAGAAAGAACTCACAAAAAAATATCATTTGGAATAAGAAAGGGAATGTAGCTACATATACAATAGAATTTTTAAGGAGTGGCCAGTTACTTGTTATCCTGGAATGGATCCTTAAACAGAAAAAGGACATTAGTGGGAAAAGTGGTAAAATCAGAATAAAGTCTGGCATTTAGTTAACATCTCTGTACCAACGATGATTTCTCAGTTTTGACAGCCTACCATGGGTCAGCAATATACAGGAATTCTCTGCATTACCTATGCAAGTCTTCTGTAAATCTGAAATTATTTCAAGGGGTGCCTGGGTGGCTCAGTGGGTTAAAGCCTCTGCCTTCGGCTCAGGTCATGATCCCAGGGTCCTGGAATCGAGTCCCACATCGGGCTCTCTGCTCAGCAGGGAGCCTGCTTCCTCCTCTCTCTCTCTCTGCCTGCCTCTCTGCTGACTTGTGATCTCTGTCAAATAAATAAAATCTTAAAAAAAAATAAAAATAAAATTATTTCAAAATAAAACATTTTAAAACAAAGTAACCAGTGAAAATCTGTGGTGGGGGAAGAAAAGATGTCATTCACAATTCCACCAAAAGCAATAGAATACCTTAGAAATGTATAAAACCTATACGAAACTAAATAAATCAGTAAGACTGTGTTAGAGGACATTTAAAAAATAGAGAAAAATGGTGGTTGCTGGGGGCTAGAGGAGGAGGACATGGGGAATCGCTGCTTAATGGATACAGAGCCTGAGTTTGAAAAACTTCTGGTGATAGTTGCACGAGGACGTGAATATACTTAATGCCACTGAACTGTTAAGTCTTATACTCTATTTTACAGCAATAAAAAGAGAATATACCATATTCCTAAACAGGAAAGCTCAGTATCATAAACATGTCAAGTATTTCCAAATGATGGATTTAAAATGTAATGTAATTGTAATAAAATATTAAAATGATTGAATTTTTTTTAACTTGGTTCTACGATTCATTTCATCAGGAAAAAAGGCTTGGAGCTATGCCTCACATCGTACACCAAAATACATTTCAGATAGAGAAAAGATGTTTAAATGCAGAAAATGAAACCATTAAATTACTAAAAGAAATCAAAAGAGAGGGCACCTGGGTGGCTCAGTAGGTTAAAACTCAGGTCATGATCTCAGGGTCCTGCTGAGGGCTCCCTGCTCAGCAGGAAGCCTGCTTCTCTCTCTCCTCCCTGATCCTGTTCTCTGTCACTATCTCTGTCTCTCTCAAATAAATAAATAAATAAATAAAATCTTAAAAAAAAAAAATCACAGGAGAAATTTTAAAAATAATCACAAAGTGGGGAAAACCTTCTAATGTGACACCAAGTCTGCAAGCTATTAACATTTTTTGATAAAACTGATAATACAAAAATTAAAATTTTCCTCACAACAAAAAGAAAAGCAGAATGAAAAAATAAACAATAAACTAGGAGAAAATATTTGCAATTAACATCCCAGGAAAAATGTTAATTTCCCTAAAACATTCATCAGAACACTTACAACCAAAGAGGAACTGGTCAAACAGACTTGTATATAAAAATTACCATTTGGAGTTTTACAACGTACATTAGTCCACTAAAGTTGTAAAGTCCTGTAGTAAAGCATTTCCCAACCTTATCAGAACACTGAACCTTTTCTTGTGGCCATGTATTAACACCTTGCAGAACACATCTTGGGACCTGCTTATCTAATAGTTCTTCTTATTCTCAGGGAAATTCGTAATCCTGTGTCATCACATTGATTAAAGATGAAACCACATATATCTTATACTAAACATTTTTACATCTATTTGCAGGGATTACTTACTTGTTAAGAAAATTCCAAATCTAGGATTTTATCAGAGTTCCAATCTCACCCCTCGAAACCACCAGGAAAGTTCCAAGACCAACATTAAAGGGTCAGGGGTGGAGAAAACAAAAACCAGAAAGAGGTTTCTTTTTTTTTTTTTTAAGATCCCATTTTTTTAAGTAATCTCTACAACCAACATGGGGCTAGAATTCACATTCCCGAGATCAAGAGTCACATGCTCTACTGACCCAGCCAGGCACCCCAAGGGTAGGTTTCTTAAAGGCTACCTTTTATATTATAATTCAGTTACCTTACTAAACAGTGCCTTTTAAAGCAGGTAAAGTACAGTCAAGCAAATACCAAGGCAAAGAATTAGCTGCCTGTAGACAGAATCATATGCTGCATTACATAATACCTTATTGCATAAACAAAGCCAAGGTAAATTACTGTCAGAACAACATTGTGTTTTTAATTAACAATCATATGCCTAAGTTACTGTGTTCATACTCAGTAGCTCAGCGGATCCTTGCTACGAAATACTTGAAGGTAGGCAGGATAGATTTTACGGTTCCCACCTTACAAATAAGAAAACTAAAGTTTTGATGATTTTCCTAAAGGCTAGTAATATTAAGAATGTAGCAAAAACCCAGGTCCACTTACTCTTCTACATTGTGAGTATAGGTAAATATCAACAATTAATGCTAAAAAAAAATTGTTGAATTATTCATTAAGCATTTGTACAAGGCAGCGTTTTAATTTCAAATATCATACAAAAAATACCTGGAGGTTATGCTCAAAGCAGGTCAAGGTTTGGTTAAATAGACTGAGGAAGTATTGTGTGCTATTTGATAATTCTTCACTTTTGTTCGTTAAACAATCTGTCAAAAAAAACAGAATCGTATGTTAATGTATCTCCAGCAAAAATTATAAAATGTCATTTATCTCTCAAGCAATCATCTTCTGTTTCAAACTATAGTAATTCTTTATTCAAACAAGCATTGTGTGTTGCACATAAGAGAATTTTTCAGGGTGCCTGGGTGGCTCAGTTGCTTAAGCAACTGCCTTCAGCTCAGGTTATGATCCTGGAGTCCCAGGATCGAGTCCCACATCAAGCTCCCAGCTCCAGGGTGAGTGTGCTTCTCCCTCTGACCTTCTTCTCTCTCACTGTCTCTCTTCAAATAAATAAATAAATAAATAAAACTTTTTTTTTAAAGGGAGAATTTTTCAAATACATGAAGCTTACCCCTTTTAGTTTCTAAAAGGTATTTTTTTAATATCATAACCATTTTCACAAAAACCTTAAAATAATAACATACTCTCCTCTTTCTGAAAACAATATACCAAATAAAATTTAAATTGATTTTTCATATGCTGTAGTCTTTTTTTTTTTAAGATTTTATTTTTATTTATTTGACAGAGAGGGAGATCACAAGTAGGCAGAGAGAGAGGGGGAAGCAGGCTCCCCGCTGAGCAGAGAGCCCAATGCCAGGCTCCATCCCAGGACCCTGAGATCACTACCTAAGCCAAAGGCAGTGGCCCAACCCACTGAGCCACCCAGGTGCCCCTCATATGCTGTAGTCTTAACCATGAACATCAGCTATCAAATGCTGACTTAATAAGGATACTCTTAGTGCTGTTTGAGCATCAGATTGTTTATCCTACACTAATTTAACCTAAATTCATACGCTTTTTGATCCTTTTTTGTGTCAAATTTAGTAGTTCTGTGTCTCTTCCATCTTCACTTCTATTGCATCTAACATTTTTCAATTTGCTATTTTATTTTATTTTATTTTTTATTGATTATGTTTTTTTAAAATTTATTTATTGGTCAGAGAGAGAGGGAGAGAGAGCAAGCGAGCACAGGCAGAGGCAGAGGGAGAAGCAGGCTCCCTGCCGAGCAAGGAGCCTGATGTGGGACTCGATCCCAGGACGCTGGGATCATGACCTGAGCCGAAGGCAGCCGGTTAGCCAACTGAGCCACCCAGGCGTCCCCAATTTGCTCTTTTAAATCTATTGAGTTGTGAGACCAGAGAAACAAGCTGGTAAGAATCTGGCCTAAAATACTAATAAAGGGGCTTTAAGTAAAGTCTGGAAATAAAACAGAATTATTTTATATGTTTTTTTAGAATCTGAAATAAATGCTATTCCTCTGCAACTTGATACTCGTGCTTAACATTAGCTCAAGTTCAGTCCTCTTGCTTTCTATTTATCTAGGATGTAGGTGCAAGTGCCTGGCTTCATATCCTGAAACTTGGGGTCAGCCATTTCAGTCTCACTCTTCTGGAGTCCTTGCCCTCCTTACACATTCCACATACTCACAAACATCTCTAATCCTGGACAACCTCCGGGTACCTTCTCTACTCCCAATTCTGTTTGTAGCACAACATTAGAGAAAATTCTAAGGTTATAATTAAGGGACTCAATTCCAATGCTAATCTCAGGGCCACAAAACAATCCTTATAGACACCCTACCAATTATTCCACAAGGAAGTTCCTATTTTCTATGCCTTAGTACCTACTCCACTCTACTCTTTTTTTTTTTAAGAGTTTATTTATTTATTTGACAGACAGAGATCACAAGTAGGCAGAGAGGCAGGCAGAGAGAGGGGGGGAAGCAGGCTCCCTGCTGAGCAGAGAGCCCGATGCGGGGCTCGATCCTAGGACCCTGGGATCATGACCTGAGCTGAAGGCAGAGGCTTTAACCCACTGAGCCACCCCGGCACCCCTACTCCTCTCTACTCTTGTCCTTAATTTCAACTGATGGCTGTGTATTATACCCACTCAGGGCTGTCTAATATGATCTCTCCCAACTGGGAGTGGAGAGACAGGATAGGAAGCTCTTACAATTATGCAAGAGAAAGGTGGCAGTGCAAACAAAGAATTCAATGGATAAGAGACAGAGTAGGTAGTGAAAGGTACTAGAATACGGCCCCCTCAAAATATGCATATAGACTGTATCTTTGGCATATAGACTATTTTTTTTTAAGATTTATTTATCTGAGAGAGAGAGAGAGCAAGTGTGGGGATGGGGGGAGGGGACAGAGGTAGAGGAGAGAGTCTCAAGAAGACTCCACACTGGACTCAGGACCAGTCTCACGACCCTGACATCATGACCTAGAACAAAATCAAGAGTCGGCTACTTAAGTGAATAAGCCACCCAGGTGCCCCTGGAGCATCAACCACTGGGAACCAGCAGAAGCAGGAAAAAAGCTCTAAATCAGGGAATACTATTATGTTTCCTAAGATAAATTTACTTTTTTTTTAAGATTTATTTATTTGACAGAGAGAGAGAGATCACAAGTAGGCA
>PISX010012968.1:0-58564 GCA_004024625.1 Mellivora capensis
CTGGAAGAGATTATGCTGAGTGAAATAAGTCAAGCAGAGAGAGTCAATTATCATATGGTTTCACTTATTTGCGGAGCATAACAAATAACACGGAGGACATGGGGAGATGGAGAGGAGAAGGGAGTTGAGGGAAATTGGGGGGGAGATGAACCATGAGAGACTATGGACTCTGAAAAACAACCTGAGGGTTTTGAAGAGGGGGGGAGGTTGGGGGAGCCAGGTGGTGGGCATTATGGAGAGCACGCATTGCATGGACCACTGGGTGTGGTGCAAAAACTATGAATTCTGTTACGCTGAAAAGAAATGAAATTTAAAAAAAATTTTTTTTTAAATTGAGATTAATAAAATAAAACTCAAAAAAAAGAAGTATCCTGTAAGAGTAGAATTATAGAACACACTTAAAATATCTATCTCTTCATTAAGAGGTATAAGATTTAACAAAATTATTAAGACTAGAAATTTACCATACTATTATAACACACTATTTTACAATATGTGAAAAATATATCATTTATGTGTTAATGATTTGCAACTTCCTGTTCTCCAAATCCAATCTTCCATACTTATTCCAGAGAAGAATATATAATCTGGGTGGAGTTTATGATAATTTAACAGAATGTGAGAAGTAGTAATGAATATTACTTCTACTGGCAAGGTGATAAGAAACTACCCCTTTTCCTGTTCAACAAGCCAGCTAGATGGATGTATAGTTAGTTACCTTGGAAATAACACATCTAAGATGGTGGTGCTACACATTAAAGTCCCCAAATCAAGAGGGAGGTAGGTGTTTAATATGAGATGTCTTAGGAACATCCATGTTGAAATTTAGGTAAGTAAAAATTAAACTTGTACTGTTTTAAGCTACTGAGATTTGGGGGTTCTTCTACTTCAGCAAGCATTCCACCAATATATAGCCTCATATTTGGAACTACTCCTAACTGGGTATTCTGTTCCACCGGTGTGGGGGGGGGGTGTTTTAAATGTGTTTCCTATTAAAAACACACATGAACATATTACTTCTATGTCTTGCCAAAGTTTTCCTCTCTAATGGCTAGCTTTCCTGTTATAATTCTGTTTATCATTTTAGGCCCAGATCAAGTATTATCCAGTTCCAATGTATCTCAATGGCATTATAGAAAATAGTTCAGAAGGGCAAATTATTTAATTTCTCTGAAATGAGTTTTCTTCTTCAACTAACCGCAGCAAAATTTATGTATTTTCTAAGCGCCCTTATAAATCCTTGCTCACATCAGTACTAGAGCTTTGTTCTTCAGCGTGTCATCTGTGTACCAGCTGCATCATCATCAACTGGAAACTTGCTAAAAATACAAAATCTCAGGTCCCACTCAGAACCACTGCAACAGAACCTGTGCCTTACCATGTAATTTGAATGTTCACCATGGTTTAAGAATCATGTGTTATACCATTCAGTTGAGTTACAATTGGTTGAATACATCTGTCTTCCCTTTCATGATTATGAATTCCTTGAGAGAGGGGACCATGTCTTATTCTAACTTATCCATGCTTTATATCACCTTCTTTTGCCTCTCCCCCCTGCAGCCTCATCCTTCACACTTTGCAACTAGAACATTGCTTGACACTGGTTAAGTACTTGAGAAATGTTGGTTGAATCAAATTTCACTGACTTACTGAGATAAAAATGACTAAATATTCTATTTGAACATTCCTCCCCTATACTGGAGCTATCTAAGTCAGTGTCAACACAGACAAAATCAAAGGCATTGTTAATAATAGCATAAAGGGGGAAATCACTTATCTTTCTAAGCCTATAAGATGAAGATAATATTACCTTACAAAGCTGTTGTGAAAAGTATACATCCTGTATGAAAATCACCTACCAGAGTGATGACAAAATAGTGCATTCAAATGATTGCTACCATTTTATCTAGATCACAATATAATACTCCCCTGTAAGTAAGAGAAATAGTTCAAATACCCCCAAAATAGAATTCTTATTCAATTCAATAGAGAGAGATAGGACATCTGACTATGGTATAATGAAGAGGTCAGCAAATAATTCTATCCCCATAAAACAAATGTTACACTGGATAAATTTTTTAAAACTATTTCAAGGCTCTGAAATCAACCAAAAGCTAACAAAAAGTTGAGAAGTATTTACTAAAAAAAAAACTACTATTATATAACTCAGCAAAAATCTATGGCTCTTTCTTATATCTCCGTTCCCAACTTGGTCAATGTTACTAGGGAAAGACTGAACAAGGAGTGTGCTTGATTCCCAGAAGAGGGCAGAATCTTAAAATTATAGTGGCATTATCAGTGAACTAGCAAATTTTATTATAAATGAATGGGGAAAACCCACATCTCTGACAGCCCAAGGCTTTGGTCCCAATTAAGGTGAGCAGTGGACTACTCAAACATTTAATGGGATGATTCTGAAAATCTCTGAGAGAGTTATAGAGGAGCTACTTAAAAATGGAAATCATAAAAAAGAACCAAATGAAAATTCTTGATTATGACCTAAATAGATTATGAAATATTTTTTTAAAAATTCAGTGTACTTAAAGTTAGAGATAAATTATCTAATTTGAAGAGTAAAAAGTAAAAGTTTAAAGAAAATGAAAACATCCTTACAGACCTACAAGATCACATCAAGCATCCCACATACATCTAGTGAGAGTATCAGAGAGAAATGAGAAGAAAAATATACATGAAAAAATGATGGTCCCAAACTTAAAAATTATTACTTTAAAAATCCAAGAAGCTCAACAAGCCCCAAGAAAGATAAATATAAGAGATCCATACCAAGACAACTCATAACCAAACTACTAAAAGTCAAAGATAAACAGAAAATCTTGAAATAAATCAGAAAAATTATTCATCACATATAAGAGCACACAAATATGAATAACAAACTGATTTTGGATCTGGAAAAAAAAAAAAAAAAAAAGGAGACCAAAAGCCATAGAATAACACAAAGTGCTAAAAGGGAAAACTGCCAAAATAATTCTATATTTGGAAAACTGTCCTTCAAAAATGAAAGCAAACATAAAGATTACTCTCAAATAGACTAATTAAGAGATAATTCATTGCTAGCAGATCCACCCTAACAAGAAACACTAAAAGAAAAGGTGGTAAAGATGAAAGGTATTAAACCCACCAGAAGGTGGTGCCTGGGTGGCTCAGTCTGTTAAGTGTCTGCCTCCCGTTTGGGTCCTGATTCCAGGATTGAGCCTCCCACCAGCTCCCTGCCTGATAGGTAGCCTTGCTTAAATAAATAAAATCTTATTAATTAATTAATTAATTAAATTCTACCAAAAGAAAGATAGATCCCCAGAAACCCTAGACCTCACAACAGAATAGGAATGCTTCTCAAGCTCATATGGACATTCTTTAGCTAGACCATACGCTCCACATAAAAAAAGTATTAATAAATTTGTAAGATTTGAAATCATAGAAAATATGTTCTCTGACCTCAACAACAACAAAAAATTAGAAATCAGCAACAAATAATTTTGGGTAATCACAGGATATTTAGAAATTGAACAACTTGTTTCTAAATAACCTTCAGATAAAAAAATAAATCACAAGGTATGTTAGTAAATAATCTTGAATTGCTCAGAAAGGAAGCATAACAAATCAAAATACATAAGATGCAGTTAAAACAGTGGTCAGACTGAAATTTATAGTTTTTTTTTTTTAAAGATTTTATTTATTTATTTAGCAGACAAAGATCACAAGTAGGCAGAGAGAGAGGGGGAAGGAGACTCCCCGCCAAGCAGAGAGCCCGATGTGGGGCTCGATCTCAGGACCCTGAGATCATGACCTGAGCCAAAGGCAGAGGCTTTAACCACTGAGCCACCCAGGTGCCCCAGAAATTTATAGTTTTAAATGGTTGCTTTGGAAAGGAAGAATGTCTAAAACCAATAACCTAAGCTGACCCTCACTCAAAAAAGTAGGAGGAAAAATATCAATGAAAAAAAAGTCCAAAAGCCAGTCAGAACCAGAAAATAAAGATCAGAATCAATGAAATAAAACAAAAATTTTAAAAAATCAATAAAACTAAAATCATACTTTTAAAAAGACTTAAAAATTTATAAACCTTTAGCTAAACTGCCCCCAAATGAGTAAAATACAAATTAACAAAATCAGTGATGAAAGAAAGAACATCAATATAGACTTACAGATATTAGAAGATTATAAAGGAATTGAAAAACTTATGCCAGGTGGGGTGCCTGGGTGGCTCAGTGGCTTTAACCTCTGCCTTCAGCTCAAGTCATGATCTCAGGGTCCTGGGATCAAGCCCCACACCGGGCTCTCTGCTCAGCGGGGATCCTGCTTCCCCACCTCTCTCTGCCTGCCTCTCTGCCTACCTGTGATCTCTGTCAAATAAATAAATAAAATCTTTAAAAAAAAAAACTTATGCCAATAAATCAGACAACTTAGACTGAATGCATAAATTAAACAAAAAACACAAATCACCAAAACTTACTCATAACTAATTGAAAATTAGAATAGAACAATAAGGTAAAGAAACTGAACTAATAATTCAAAATCTTTCCATGAAAAAAATCCCAGACTCAGATTGTTTCACCGGTAAAATCTACCCAATATTTAAGTAAAGAATTATACCAATCTAACACAAATACTTTCAGGAAAAAGAGAAATATTTCTAAATTCATTTTATGAGGATAATACAACTCTAATACCAAAGTAGACAAGCACATTCCAGGAAAATAAAACTACAGACTAATATCCCGCATAAACTTACATGCAAAATTCCTTCACAAAATATTAGCAAATCTGTTCCACCAATACATAAATTATGAGTCATGACCAAGTGAATTTATATACAGTAACGGCCTCCTTAACTGGACATCTAAAAATCAAGTATTGTAAAAAAAAAAAAAAAAAAACATATTAATAGAAGACCAAACAACATGGGCATTTCAATAAAAACAGGGAACAAGAGGCAAGAAATACAAAGAGACTTCTTCATGGTAAAAGCACCTATGAAAACATCACATATAGCAACATCACACCTATAGCAAAACATCACACCTATAGCAAACATCACAACTATTGGTAAAAAAGACTAAATGTTAAGCCCTTAATCAGGAACAACGTCAGGATGTAAACACTTGTCACTTCTATGTAACATTTTACTGATGGCTCCAGTTAACACAAAACAAGAAAACAAAAATTAAAACCATCTAGATTAAAAAGGAAGAAGTAAAACTATTTTTCCTTGTAAAGGATATGATCCTGCATGTATAAAATCCTAAGGTATCTAAAACAAACAAAGCCAGCTACTATAATAAGTGAATTTACCAAGCTCACAAGACTCAAGATCAATACTCAAAAATCAATTATATATATATGTATATATATGCAATAAAGAACCCAAAAATAAAATTAAGTATCCACAGTAACATCAAAAAGAACAAAATACTTACAAAAACATTTAACAAAAAAGTATATGGATTTAACACTAAAAAGTATAAAACATTGATGGAAGAAATTATATAAGATCTAAATAAATGGAATAAGGGGCGCTTGGGTGGCTCAGTGTGTTAAGCCTCTGCCTTCAGCTCAGGTCATGATCTCAGTGTCCTGGAATCCAGCCCCGCGTCAGGCTCTCTGCTCAGCGGGGAGCTTGCTTGCCCCCTATCCCCCGCCTGCCTCACTGCCTACTTGTGATCTCTCTCTCTGTGTCAAATAAATAAATAAAATCTTTTTTTTTATTTTAAATAAATAAATAAGTGGAACAAAATCATGTCAGAGACTGAAAGACTCGATATTGTTAAGAAGGCAATTTTCCCCCAAATCAATCGGTGTACTACACAAAATCTTTATCAAAATCCCCTCAGGATACTGCTTTGTAACAATTGACAAGCTTACCCTATTATGTATACGGAACAATGAGATGTTATCTCACACCCATTAGGATGGCTACTATCAAAAAAACAAAGGATAACAAGTGTTGGTGAGCAGGGGGAGAAATTAGAACACTTGTGCACTATTTTTTTTTTTAAGATTTATTTATTTGAGAGACAGAGAGAGAACTAGAGAGAGTACAAGAAAGGTAAAGGGGAAAGGGAGAAGCAGACTCTTAGCTGAGCAGGGAGCCCTATGTGGGACTCTATCCTGGAAATCTGGGGTCACGACATGAGCCGAAGGCAGACAGGTAACTGAGCCACCCAGGTGCATGACTCTTGTGCCCTATTAATGGGATTGTAAAATAGTTCAGCTGCAGTTAAAAAAAAAAAAAGAATTCCTCAAAAAATTAAAAATGGACTTAACATGATCTACCAATTCCCTTTCTACATACATATTCAAAATAATTGAAAGTGGGGTCTCAAAGAAGTGTCTACATACCCATACTCATAGAAGAACTACTCACAATAGCCAAGAGGTAGAAGTAACCAAAGCATCCATCAATGTATGAATACACAAACAAAATGATCATAAACATGATCCATAAAAGAATCAATTGATAAATTAAGGCATGTAAAAACAAACTTGATCTGTGGATGCCATATGTTCTACAACAAAATTCCATCAGGTTTTGCATTTGCTTGGGGTTTCTATAGTAATTGACAATCTTATCCTAAAATTTACAGCCTTATTCTAAAATGTATATGGAAATGCAAAAAATTCAGAATTAGTATTTTTTTAACTTTCATTTTAAAAGTCAAGATATCTAGATTAGGAGAAAATATTTGAAAATCATATATCTGGTAAGGACCTACATCCAGAATGTATAAAGTACCCTTAAACCTCACCAACACAAACACAAACCATGTAATTTTAAAAATGGACAAAAAAATTAAATGAACATTTCAACAAAGACATACAGATGGCTAATAAGCAAATAAAATATGTTCAATATCATTAGTTATTAAAGAAATGCAATTAGAACTCCAATGAGATATCATCACGCATATAGAACAGCTATAATGCAAAATACATTTGACAATACTAAGTTTTGGCAAGTATATGGAGAAAAATGAAACCCTCACACATTGTTGGTGGGAAATGTAAAATGTTACAGATATATTAGAAAACAGTTTGGTATCTCCTTGAAAAGCTAACAAATATGTTATGAATGAATGAACTACAACGAACATGTGGAAGAATGTTCTCAAGAATGTGGAAGAATGTTATGATAAGTGAAAGAAGTCAGACACAAAGGATCACATAGGAATGATTCCATTTATATGAAATTTCTAGAAAAGATAAATCTATACCAACAGAAGCAGACCAGTAGCTGCCTGGAGCAACTAGAAGTAGGAGCAAGGTTTGATTGCACAAATGTACCAGGAAGTTTTTTTATTGTGATGGAAATATTCTAAAACTCAACTGCAGAGATTGTTGCACAGGTTTGTAAATTTACCTTAAAAAAATCATTGAATTATACACTTACAATGTGAATTTCAGAGTGTATAAATTAAAACTCAATAAAAAGAGTTTGGACTAAAAAATAAGTCAATAGACAAGTAGCTTCCTGAATCACTGGGTCTAACTGCAGTGGAGACTTGTATTAAGGTGAATACTCAGTTTCCAATAATGTCCCATTCTATGTGATTTCTCCCTGATCCACAGCAGTGCTCCTCTGCACCAGCCCCACCATGTGAGACATAATCACTCAACATATTTCTGTCCTCTGGGCCATGGCTCATTGGACAAGAAGCAAGCACCTAGTCTTCATTGAATTCATGAGAACTTAGATTTGGAATCAAGAAAGCAATACATGTTCTCTCTGTCACTGATGTTCTATAATCCAATTAATAATTTATTCATTAAAAGAAAAGAATAAGATATACAAAGAAAAAAATAAAGTTGAAAGTGGAAGAAGAAGTCTGACATGTCTCTCAATAGCTTTGCAATTTCCAGTCCCAGTTCTGAATATGACTCAGCTGCACCATCCTTAGCCCCATATAATGAGAGACATCTATGAGGCCTTTAGCAATTAAGAAACAAGTCTTGGTCCCAAACTACTGCAAAGAGACCTAATTAATATAAGGATCAGTACTTCCTAACTGGGGCAAGGAAATTTCAAAGTGTGGGAAGGTGTTTTGGGTTTTCACACTCATTGTAGAGCATTACTGATATTTAATGGGTGATAACCAGGTTTAATGAGTATTCTGAAATCTGAGGAATGGTGTAGCTCAAGAAAAACATTCCTGCCCAAAATACTCAAGAGCATACTCATCCAGAAACACTTAACATAGACCTAGCCTTCAATTAGCAACATTTTTTTAAATTACAGAAACCCAGTTAAAAATAAATCCTAATGCCACCATATTAAAAAGTAACAAATAGACATTCCTTCCAATTAATGAGTGGTACTTCACAGGGGTAACCACCTGCAGTCTTTTGTCTTCGCTTAGATGGACACACCTAGATTTGCAACACAAAATACATTATCTTTCACTTAATAGTATACCAACTATCATCTTAAGTAGTAAGTAGCCAATGAACAAGAATGTTAAGGTTGTTACAAAACAAAATAGTTAACTATGAATATTAAGTATCAAACGCTGTACCTTATCTATTAAGGTATTATCAAAATTAAAAACTCAAAGACAATTATATTTCCACCTGCTAAATATGAAAATTTATATATAACAGTACTAGTAGGTAGCAAGAGAAAATGGGGAGACCGAAAATGAATAAAATTACTTGTGCAACTTTTTTACATGCTAAAAATGTTTAAAAATCAAACCAAAACAGCCTTCAGGGCAGATAGTAAATCATATATCTCACTGTGGGATAGAAGCTTAAAATAAAGCCAAAGAATGTGATTTACTGCCAGCATTTCCAGATTCCCCCCGCCCCAATCCTTCACTATACTGTGTGATGGTAGGATTTCATCTGGTAACTGTTCTAAATTCTTACCTGAACTTTTTTCTCCCTAGAATGATATTATCTTTCAAATTACACTCTAGAAGAATTCATCACTCTGACAATGTATCATTAATCAAAAGTAAAGAGGGTTGATATTTTATAGCACTTTGGAGTGGATGGCACCTTGTAGAAGTTTAGGTCCAAGAGTAAAAGTTTTAGTTTAGTTAGAAAAACGATATGCTTTATGGTAGTGTCAGTGCTTCAAAACTCTAAGTACCATCATTATCCCAAATCCTGGCTATCCAGCAATAAATATTAATAATCCTGTTGACATAGCCATGCCTCCTTAGGTGATCCAGAAGTTTCAGCCCAAAGAAGATCACACATAATTTAAACCTATGTTACTTCCTAAATTCGGAAGAAAAAAAAAATGCTGAAATGTCTCTTTTCATGGTGTTAATTTCCATTGATTTTCCAGATGCAAGATTTTAGAAGAGATTTACTGCAACCACAGGCTTTTAATAAAACCTGTTATTTCATTTGTATTGGTAGGCAAATAGATATAGATACACACATATAAATACAAGAAAAACTGTGTTAAGCAGAACTTAAGAACCATTATGAATTCATAGGCTGCACTGACTGTTGAATATAGGTAGAACTTGGATAGCTGTTAACTATAAAATTATTTCAGAAAGACCAAATTACACACCAAGGGGAATTTAAAAATTATATATGTTATATGCTATATTTCATATATATATTTATATATAATTTTTTTGGCCTGGCTTTTGAGAAAACACTTTCCTCCCATATTGGAAATATTTTCCCACATAAAGCTTCTTCTGGTTTCTTTGATGTGAATTACCTCAAATGCAAATGGTAAATAGGGGAATGATGTCAGTAGAACCGTGGAGTTTTATTAAGTTTCTCTTTTCCAACACATTACTGATTTGAGACAATTGTGGGCAAGCTATCTCACCATTAAAACCCAAACTTTAGCAATACAGGAAGACCCTAAGTAAAAAGCTAAAAATCTGTATTAAAGCTTCCCCTTTGTGCAGAACTATTTTAATGGCTTTAACAACCTTGCATTCCACTAAGTTATCTGGAAAAAATGTGAGTGTAGATAAAGAAGCTGATTTAAAACAATGGATTCATAAAGAAAGTAACAGTTTGATTCCAATTTTTCATTCTGATGAAAATGATCTCTGTTAGCAGTTAATTCTATCCAGGATCTACGTCACAGAGAAGAAAGCACAAGTCCTCAAGGTGTGTATATTAATGGTATTGCAGGATTGTTAACTGTTTTTGTTAAGGCTCTGGTTACAAAGTGCCATAGGATTTGAGTGGACTTACCTTAATTTTTCCTGAAGATATTAGGAGGGCTATTTTCCAGTCTGGAAGTTTTTCACAAATCATATATCATGTTATGGCAGAAACACATGTACACTAAAAAACTACAATTTACAGTAAAGTAAACCTTTTCATTAAAAATCATATAAAGGGATGCCTGGGTGGCTCAGTTGGTTAAGCAGCTGCCTTCGGCTCAGGTCATGATCCCAGATCCTGGGATCGAGTCCCACATCGGGCTCCTTGCTCGGCGGGGAGCCTGCTTCTCCCTCTGCCTCTGCCTGCCACTCTGTCTGCCTGTGCTCGCTCTCTCTCTCTCCCTCTCTCTCTGACAAATAAATAAATTTTAAAAAAATTTAAAAAAAAACAAAAAAATAAAAAATAAAAATCATATAAACATTTGCTTAAGATTTATTTATCCAGGGGTGCCTGGGTGGCTTAGTGGGTTAAAGCCTCTGCCTTCAGCTCGGGTCATGATCCCAGGGTCCTGGGATCTAGCCCCATATTGGGCTCTCTGCTCAGCAGGGAGCCTGCTTCCCCCTTTCTCTCTGCCTGCCTCTCTGCCTACTTGTGATCTCTCTCTGTCAAATAATAAATAAAATCTTTTTTTTTTAAAAAGATTTATTTATCTAAAGAAACTTCCACAGATTATTTTGCCAGCATATTTTCTCTTTATACATTGCACTGAACACATTCATGATGACAGTATAAGGATCCTGCTAACTACCGTCAATAATTAACAAACGAGATTAAATCTGAGTTTGGAGATATGTAGAAAAGAAGGACTAGTAATTACAACAAGCAGATAAACTCCTCAAATTATCATAGATCTAGGATAAAATGCAATAAGCCCATTGGGGCACCTAGGTTGCTCAGGGAATACATACACACACACGCACATATATACATATAATTATATAATAATATAAGTATTATAATATATATAATAAAAGATATATATATCTTTATATATAAAGGAAATGTCTTTTCTACAGAAAATTGTTGTCCTGCTTGTCTGATGAATCCATCTTTACAGATTATCTTAGTTCTAAGTTGTTCCCTAAAAATAGGCTTTACCATAGAGTCAACTGTGCATTTTCTATGAAAGTTGAAGAAGGAAATATCCATAAATGATTTTATCAAAGGTTTCATCTAGTGTTGGGATCAAAAGAAAGAGAAAAAGAGTTAACTTTAGAGCAACTAGAAAGGCAGAGAAGCAAAGATGGGAATTTCCATATAGTAGAAACTGAAAAAGAAAAACAATTTGGGTAAAAGTTCCCATATAAATACATGAAGAAACAGGAGAAAACTAAATATTTACAGGATGAAAGAATGTTGCAGTGAGGCAACTCACAACAGAATCATGTTTTAAATACAGTTCTGCTCATCATCTTTCTAAAAACAGACATGGTATTTGCATGAGGGGTACAAAAATATCAATGGTATAAAAAAAACCTGCTTATTGCAAGCTAAATAAAAATCAAATTCTGGAAGTGCAAAATTCATGTGGCTAAAATTTATTGCTTATTCTAGCATCATTTAAGTAGAACTTTAAGTAGAACTTAAAGGACCCTTGGATTTACCTTTCCTCTGAAAGTTTAATGAAACCCACAGATTTTATTAATCAAAGATTTATGTATTGGTATTCCCCCTTTACACATAAAGAGATAATAAAAATAAATGAGGACCTGGACACATGCTCCTGATTATAAAAGCAGTTTACTGAGAGAGCAGTTCAGGACAGCCATGCAGGAAGATCCTGATCTCACCTCCTCCCATGGACACACCAAATCTATAGCTACATATAGACCAATTCCCTCTACAAAAGACCTGAAGACCTGGAAACTAGCTGAACAAATGATTAAAGGACCACATTAAGACAGGTAGGAGAGACAGAGATGCAGCGTTGCCAAAATCCTCATCTCTGGCATGCTGACCCACAAATGGGAAGAATCTCACAACTATGGAGTGTTTCCCTGAGAAGTAAGGCATTCATACCTACATCAGGTATCTCAGCCCTTGGGTTCTATACCAGAAAGATGAGCCCCCCCGCCCCAAATGTCTGGCTCTGAAAAACAATGGGGTTTATATCCAGGAGATCCAAAAGATTAAGGGAACAGAAACTCTACTCTCAAAGGGTTTGCATGCAGACTCACACTGGGAAGTAAAAGCAACAGTTTGAAAAGCACCTAGACCATATGTGAAGATTCATTAGCTAATCTTCAAGTATCTCTTAAAGACACAGTAATCTGGTAGGACTTTCTGTGGGAAAGGAAGTAATGGCAAGCACCATTGCTGTGCTCTACCTGCTTCTATCTTGTTGGCACTGATGGGCTTGCTCCACCCCCTCACCACAGCCCTGCTAAAACGAGCAGGCTTCCTCCTCTCCTGCCCTCTGCCCTGAAGCTGGCAGGCTTTCCCTGCCCCCTACACTCCTGTGGTCTCTCTACATCCTGCAGGCTGGCCCCACCCACAAGCTTTCCCACCTAGAGCTGGGGGGCTTGCCCTAGCTCCATGTTTCCTGTGGCCCCAGTGAAGTCAGTGAGCTTGCCCTAGTGCCAAGTTCTCCTATGGCCCCACTGAAGCCAGTGGGTGGGTATGCACAGTCCACACAGGGGCTGTCCCTTGAACACCTGGCTCTGGTGGCTTGGATCTGTGCTACAGGGCCTCAAAGGACTAAAACAATCAAAGAGAAAGTTCTTGGCAGGCTATTAACCCTTTGGCATGGCATAGAAAGCAGACTGAAATGTGAAAAAAGGCCTATTTACTTGTCCTGGAGTTTTAGCCTGAAGGTTGGGCATCAGTTTACCATACATATAGAGACTATGGAGGAGTTCTCAGGAAATGTATCTGGGGGATCCTACTTTGCACTCTCCCTGGACCTTGCTACCGCTCACTAGTATCTCCTAGAAGGAAGCTTATATACTCATCTAAATTATATACTCATCAGTTTTTATAACTGCCATGAAGGGGCTGGCTCTGAATTGGCTGGTCTGGAGGCTGGCAGGATTGCAACTGTGGTTCCAAAGGACTGTATATATTTGCATACTTAAAAGCTGCTGCCTGAGGGTATGGGTTCATATAGGCTTGTAGGCTTGAAACTCGCTGGCTGAGACTCCTCCCTTTGGAACACTGGCAGGGCTGGGAACAACCTCAACAACTGGGATTTATCAGGAACAAATCAGATTGCTTAGATAATCATGATGGTTCAAAAGAACCAAGAATTAAAGCAAGATTGAACAATAATGTTCCTTATCGACACAAGGTCATGCAAGACTGGGAGAGGTAACTGCTTCACCTAATACACAGAAACAAACACAGAGAAAGAAGCAAGTCAAGGAAATAGAGGAATATGTTCCAAACAAAAAGAACAAGATAAGAGGGAAGTTCATATTGATGCAGGTGTACCTCAAGAAAAATAAAAATTACAAATAAACAAACTTTCACACCCAAAGGAACTAGAAAAAGAACAAAAGAAGCCTCAAATTAGTAGAATGGAGAAAATTATAAAGATCAGAACAGAAACAAATGAATAGAGGAAAAAAAAATGAAAAGATCAATGAAACTAAAAGCTGGTTCTTTGAAAGATAAACAAAATGCCAATCCTTTAACTAGAATCATCAAGGAAAAAAAAGGACTCAAATAAATGAAATCAAAAATGAAAGAGAAGATACAACTTATCCACACAAATATAAAAGATCATAAGAGAATACTAGGAACAATTTACACTAACAAATTGGACAACCTAGAAGAAATGGATAAATTCCTAGAAACATAATCTTCTAAAAGTAATCATGAAGAAACAGAATATCTAAATAGATTACTAGAATAAGGAGAGATTGAATCAGTAATCAAAAAACTCCCAACAAAGTCTATGACCAGATGGATTCACTGATAAACCGTACCAAATATTAAAAAAAAAAAAGCACTTAATACTTCTCAAACTCTGCTAAATTACTGAAAAGGAAGGAATACTCCAGACTCATTTTATGAGGTCAGCATTACCCTGATACCAAAACCAGACAAGGATACCACAAAAAAGGAAAATTACAATCTAATATCCCTAATGCACATAGATTAAAAATTCTCAATGAAATATTAACAAACCAAACTCAACAACACATTCAAAGGATCATATGCTATGATCAAGTGAGATTTATTCCAATGATGCAAGAATGGTTCAACATCTGCAAATCAATCAACATGATTCACTGCATTAACAAAATGAAGGATAAAAATCACGGTCTTCTTAACAGATGCCAAAAAAAGCACTTGACCAAATTCATCCATTCATAATAAAAACTATCAACAAGAAAGACAAGTAAGAAACTTTATAATAAAAACTATCAACAAGAAAGAAAGAAAGAAAGATAGAAAGAAAGAAAGAAAGAAAGAGAGAAAAAAGAATGAATCTCAAAACAATAAAGGTCATATATGACAAACCCAAAATTAACATCATACTTAATGGTGAAAAGCTGAAAGCTTTTCTTCTAAGATTGGGAACACGACAAACCTGCCCATTCTCACCACTTTAGTTCCACAGATTATTGGAAATCCTAGCCACAGCATAGAAAAAGAAACAAGCAATCAAATTGGAAAGGAAGAAATAAAATGGTCATTATTTATAGATGATGTAATACTATATATAGGAAACCCTAATGACTCCATTAAAAAAATCTATCAGAATTAATAAATGAAATTAGTAAAGTAGTAAGATACAAAATCAATATACAGAAATATGTTTTCTATACACCAATAGCAAACTATCAGAAAGAGAAATTAAGAAAGCAATCCCTTTTAGAATTACATGAAAATGAATAGAAAACTTAGAAATAAATTTAACCAAAGAAGTAAAATAACTGTACACTGAAAACTATAAAACACTGATGAAAGAATGTGAAGACACAAATAAGTGGAAAGATATTATGTGCTCATGTATTAAAAGAATTAATGTTGTCAGAATGTCCTTATAATCCAAAGCAATCTACAGATTAAATGCAATCCCCATCAAAATACCAATGATATTTTTCACAGAATTAGAACAAATAATTCTAAACTTCATATGCAACAAAAGACCCTGAATAACAAAGATTTGAGATTTATCAAAGCAATCTTAAGAAAGAAGAACAAAGTTGGAGATATCAGGCTCTCTGACTTCAAACTATACTACAAAGCTAAAGTAATCAAACTGGTATAGTACTGGCATAAAACCAGGCCTTAGATCAAGTAAAACAGAAGAGAGATCCCAGAAATAAACCCACACATATATGGTCAATAATTTATAACACAGAGTCAAGAATATACAACATAGAGAGTAAGGACAGTCTCTTTAATAAATGGTGTTAGGAAAACTGGACAGACATACGCAAAAGAATGAAACTAGAATATTATTTTACACCACACACAAAAATTAACTCAACATAGATTAAGGACTTGAATGTCAGACCTGAAACCATAAAACTGCTAAAACTGCTAGTAGACAGTAAACTCCCAGACATCAGTCTTGGTTTTCAATTTTTGGATATGACTCCAAAAGCAAAGGCAACAAAAGCAAAAATATATAAGTGGGACTACATCCAACTAAAAACCTTCTGCATAGCAAAAGAGACTATCAGCAAAATGAACAGCAACCTTCTCAATGGAAGAGAATATTTGCAAATCATATTACCAATAATGGAAAAAACAAAACCAAACAAAAAGCAAAACAAAAACCTAAAGAATCTGATTAAGAAATGGGCAGAGGATCTAAACAGAAATTTTTCCAAAGACATACAGATGGCTAATAGGCACATGAAAAGATATTCAAATTCACTACCAGGAAAATGCAAACCAAAACCACAATGAGGTATCGCCTCACATCTGTTACAATGGCCATTACCAAAAAGACAAGAAACAAGTGTTGGTGAGGGTGTAGAAGAAAGGGAACCCTCATATACTGTTGCTGGAAATGTAAATTGGTATAGCCAGTATGGAAAACAGTATGGAGGTTTCTTTAAAAATTACAAAGAGAACTATCATAGGATCCAGCTATTCCACTTCGTGGTATTTACCTACAGAAAACAAAAACACTAATTTGTAAAAATATATGCACTCTTTTATTGACTGTAGCATTATACACAATAGCCAAGATATGGAAACCTAAGTGTCTGCTAATAGATGAATGGATAAAGAAGCAGCAGTATATATATACATATATGTATATGTGTATGTATGTATTTATAATATTATACACACACACAATGGAATACTACTCAGCCACAAAGGAAGGAATCTTGCCACTTGTGAAAATATGGATGGACCTTGAGGGTTTTATGCAAAGCAAAATAAGTCAGACAGACAAACACTGCATGATTTCATTCACGTGCAGAATCTAAAAAAGCAAAACAAATGAACAAACAAAACAAAACCCATAAATACAGAGAAGAGATACATGGCTATCAGAGGGAAGGGGGTTGGGTAAAATTGGTGAAGGTGGTTAACTGCACGGTGACAGATGATAACTTAGGTTATCACAAAGTGACAGGTGATCACTTTGTAGTGTATATAAAAATGGAATTATTTTGTACACCTGAAACTAATATGATGTTACACACCAATTTTTTTTCAATTAAAAAAATTAAAAATGTAGTTTACTATTCAAGGGATAGTAAATGTCAAATAAAACTAATCCGGACTCAATATTTAATAGTGTCAAAAAGTGACGTGAAAATCATGAAATTAAATACACTTAATACAGGAAAAATATTTTAAAATAAGGCAATAAAGCATATATATATAAAAGAAAACATATTGTTGAAACTGTTAAATCACTTGACATCCAGAAAAATAATAAAATGGGATCTTGGTCTAAATAACTGTGCCTTTCAAGTTTTATTAACATTTAAAAATTCTACTTAGAGAGCAATCTTAAAAGTGAGCCAGAATAGCAACAAAAAAATAACACAGGAAATTCACACCTGCAATCTTTCTATTTGCAGTTTTGATGCCATATAATTATGCACTATATTAATTATCTTGGCAAATACTATTGTTTTCAACTAATATTACATGTATAATGCATCCAGATGAGTTAGCTGCTTTCAGTAATTACTCATATTGAGCTACATGAGAAAGAAATGATTTTATATGCAGTGCTCTGAATAACAGATTTTTTAGCATAGCAGAATAAGCTTCCTAACAAATAACAATCAATAATTTGTCATATTTGGTTTTTACAGTGCTATTACATCACAACTGAACATTTTTATCCTATAAAGACCAATGAACATAAAATAACGTAAAACTTGTCAGATTCCATGAAAAAAAATTTGAGAACATTACTAGCACCTGCAAATTATAAAGGCTCCTCAAATATTCAATAACAATGTGATTGATTAAAGGTTCAGACATGTGGTTAGAATAATAATCTTTATGGTCCCCTCCAAAATTGAGATTCTATTATTCTCTATTCGGATAATGAGAAAGTTTGTTTTTCTCTAAAACTTTACTTCACAGGTTGTTCATGAGCCTCCCAAAATACATCTTACTATAATGATTTTAAAAATAGCCCTAAAACCAAAGATAACATTTTCATTAATTCTTTAGATTCATTACCATGAATATAATTTGTTTTCCAGGTTCTAAATTTAGAATGTAAGAATTGTGCTGAATTTCTCCAAGTACTATATCCTGACTAATAAAACCTAATATATGGAGCACCTGCTATAAGCAGAATACTTTTATATTTGTTGTCATTTAATTTGTTCCTCATAACAACCCTGCAAGTTTCTGAGCTTGCTTGCATATATGAGTTTTATCTTAAAGAGTCCCTTAGTATAAATATTACAGAAACACCCTTCTTTCCCTTTGATATTAGTTTGAACCACATCTGCATTAAACCCTTGCACTGTATCCTTCTCCACCGTATCTCATTTGATTTTGTAACATACTCCCTAAACCACTTATGTTCCTCCAACTCCTCCCTGATAGTAATAGAAGCCCTACTCTCCCTTTTCCATACACCTTTCAAATATCATCTTTTTCTTTTCTTTAGCTTTTAATACTAGCATTGAACAAGTCATCACAGATGTGGTTTCACTGAAGTGTTGCCTATTAACTGTCCCATACCTAGGTCTTCTCAAAACTTGTAAGGGCCCCTGGGTGACACAGTTGGTTAAACTTCCAGCTCTTGGTTTCAGCTCAGGGGTGATCTCAGGGTGGTGAGCTCAGGGTTGTGAGATCAAGCCCCACACAGGGCTCTGCACTAGCACAAAGTCTCCTTAAAACTCTCTCTCCCCCTGCCCCTCCAGCCCCGTGTGTGCTCTCTCTCTCTCTCTCTCAAATAAATAAATAAATCTTTAAGAAATGAAGAGAAAACTTCTTGTCAGTATTTCTCCAAAGAACAAAAGTTAAAAATAGAACTACCTTATGATCCAACAATGGCACTGCTGGCTATTTATACACAGAATATAAGAACACTAATTCAAAGGGATACATTCATCCTATGTTTACAGCAGCATTATCTATAATAGCCAAGATAAGGAAAGAGCCCAAGTGTCTACTGACTGATAAATGGATAAAGAAGATGTGGAAGAAGATATATATATATATGCAATGGAATATTACTCAGCCATAAAAAGAATGAGATCTTGCCATTTGCAACAACATGGGTGCAGCTAGAGAGTATAATGCTAAGTAAAGTCAGTCAGTCGGAGAAAGACAAATACCATATGATCTCACTCATATGTGGAATTTAAGAACTAAAACAAACAAACATAAGTGGGGGGAGAAAGGAAAACCCAGAAACAGGCTCTTAACTATAGAAAACAAACTCATGATTACCAGAAGGGAAGGGGGGGAAGGATGGGTGAAATAGGCAATGGGCCTTAAGGAGTGCACTTGTCCTGATGAGCACCAGGTGTTGTATGGAAGTGGTGAATCACTAAATTCGACACCTAATATTACACTGAATTAGCTTACTGGAATTTATGTAAGAACTTGGAAAAAAAAGGGATGAAATACTGCCATTTGCAAAGACAAGGATGGAGCTTGAAAGTATAATGACAGACAAGAGAAAGACAAATACCTTATTTTACTCATATGTAGAATTTAAGAAACAAAACAAGCAAAAGGAAAACATAAGAGAAGAAAAAAAGAGATAAACCAAGAAACAGCCTCTTAATTACAAAGAACTATCTGATGGTTACCAGACGTGAGAGGGATGGGAGGACAGGGGAAATAGGTGATGGGGACTAAGGAGTGCACTTGTCATGATGAGCCCAGGGGGATGTATGGAACTGTTGAAGTACACCTGCAATATAACACTGTATGCTAGAAAAAAAAAAAAGTGAGACAAAAACAAGTGTTGGCTAGGATACAGTGAAATCAGAACTCTCAAATTCTGTTGACTGGAATGTCGAATGGAGCAGCCACTTTGGAACACCCTCTGGGAGTTGCTCAAATAATTAAAGACAGAGTTACCCTATGGCCTAACAATTTCACTGGTAGAGAAATGGCTAAGAGAAATAAAAACATATGTCCATATAAAAACCTGTACATAAATGTCCATAACAGCGTTATCATAATAGCCAAAAAGTTGTAACCAACCAAATGTCCATCAAACAATGAGTAAATAAAATGTGGTATATCAATGTATACAATGGAATGCTATTTAGCCTTAAATATAAATGAAGTACTGACACATGCTACAATGTGGATGCACCTTGAAAACTTTTTATTTTTACTGAGTAAAAGAAGCCAGTCATTAAAGACCACATGTCATACAACACAATTTATATGAAATACAGGCTAATCTACAGAGACAGAAAGTAGATTAGTGGTTGCCAGGAGATTGGAGGAAGGAGGGTACTGGGAGATGGGAGTAGTAGCAAAAGGGTATGGGGTTTCTTTATGAAGTGATGAAAATGTTCTACAATAATTGTGCTGATGGTTATATGTTATCTGTGAATATACTAAAATCTACTGAATTGAGTTGATGAATTCATAAATTCATCAATCCTTGAAATAAGTTATATCTCAAGGAAGCTGTTTTTAAAATATTCTTGTCAACAATGCTTCATGAGTGTTCTCCATTTATCTTTTGGGCATTCCACCATTTTGTTTTTTGAAACCATAATGCTCACCAAGGAGTCTGCCTGAGTTAACTAAACTTTCAGTCTCGCAAGGCTGTCATCTAACCAGTTGTGGCATCAGTCGGCTGAGAAGGGTAAGAACAGGGACAGCAGTTTACTAACAGGACAGCACCAGTTGTTCTTGGGTGTGAGTATTACAGAAATTCATGCACAAGTACAGCTTGAATAGGTGAGGATGAAAAAAAAAAAAGCTTTATTTTCCACCAGGGTCAATCTCCATCTGCATGGCTTCCAGAGCCCCCCCAAGAAGGCATAGATACAAAGCTCACCACATTCAGGGAGCTGTGGCTTACTTGAAGTATTTATAGTTCTCCCATTTGAGGCAATCTGCCAATCAGGGGTTATGTTTACCATAAATATGTTGTCTAGGAACACAGTTGACATCACTACCTTTATCTTTTTCCCAGGGAAACAGCTAGGAAATTAAAGTTCAAACTCAGACTTAAAAGGCTTTTGCTGGCCCTTTACCCACAGAACACATTAATATACCATAAATTCCTTTAATTACCCAATCTTTGGTTTTCAAAATTCAGAGAATAATAAAATTTTGCTACTTAAAATACAGTTTCAAATTATTTCAGGAGCTTGAGCATATCATTGGGGACTCATTCATGTTGCCATTTATTCAAAAATTTGATTTATGTGGGCCAGGTATAATGTTAAGCACTGAGAATACGGTGATGAACAAAATAGAAATAGTCTCTTTCCACACAGGATTTGAAATTTATCAGAAGCTATAAAAGAGTGTATAGTTGATAAGAATATAATTTTTAAAAACCCTTTGATAGAGGAAGTACAAAGTGATAATCATATAGAAAGGCAATAAATGTAAACTTGTAGCATAAGGAATCTCTGTTAATAACATTATTCATATTTAAGAAATAGGAGAAAAACGTGCCTTGGCTCAGTTGTTTATATATATTTTAGGTATTTTGTTTTTTCTTAAGTGTAATATTAACTAACATTTATAAATAGCAAATTTATACAAGATATTTATATTACCTAAACTTTAAAATCATAAGAATTTGTGATGATTCTTTTTTTTTTAATTTATTTATTTGTCAGAGAGAGAGGGACAGAGAGCGAGCACAGGCAGAGAGAGTGGCAGGCAGAGGCAGAGGGAGAAGCAGGCTCCCTGCCGAGCAAGGAGCCCGATGTGGGACTCGATCCCAGGACGCTGGGATCATGACCTGAGCCGAAGGCAGCCCCTTAACTAACTGAGCCACCCAGGCATCCCGTGAGAGCCACCCAGGCATCCCATGATGATTCTTTTTTAAGGGACTATTTACTCCTCATCCCTACATATCTATCTTATTGCTGAGACTTTGGAGAAGGAAAGGAGCATGTTCACTGCTGCCCTTCTGGGTTTTATCTCTGAGCTCTGCCTGTCCAGAGAAGGATACATTGCAATCTAGATATCCATTAAGAAGTTTTACTGAGTAGACCCTGCCCTGGCAAAGGGAAATGTCTATCACTTGGGAGTGGGGTAAAAAAATGTTCAATTCCAGGAAGAATTGGGAAGCTGACTGTGGCAATCAGTAATTTTAATTGTAGGAATAATAAAATTGATATTTAGATTTCTATGTCTTCGCTCTAATATCTGTTTCTCACTTGGTTCAGAATCTGAAAAATGAAAAAAGAGATATTATACATTGACCTCCAAAAATTGCAGCTCACTCTAAAGTTAGGCTAAAAACTCTATTAATTCCACTCTGAATTGGATATTGTCATGGGTCAGGTTCCCAGGAAACAAATTCTGAGATTTGCTTGCCTAACTTTTAGTGGGAAATTCTTTGAAAAGAACAAGTATGATTGACAAAAGAGGCAAATTTAGGGAAAGAGGAAAACTGAATTTGATGTGATTGCCAGTTGAAGCTATGATGGTCCATCAGCTATTCTCAATTGAGGCAAGGGTCTGCTGCTGGGAACTTGTACCCTCTCGTAGACTGGAAACTGGACCAGAAAATGACTGCCTCAAGGAATGGAGTGTAAGCGTGGAAGTGGCACTTCTCTTTGGGCAAGAGCAGTTCCCAAGGAGAGACCCAAATATGATCTACCTATAGGCAAATACTCCAGGTAGCTAAGGAAGTGAGTATCTCAATCCTGAAGAGGAGGATCTCAGTAGCACATCGTGGCATCTATAAATACTGTGTACGCACAGCATTTAAAATTGGTCCATTAAGATCATCTTAGTAATAATGATATTGTCCAAATGACAGGCTATGATTTTAAAATACTGTATTATTCCTAACATTAACAGAACAATGACAGTGTGAGCCTATAAGCTGATATTGGTCATTGTCAACTAAAAGAAAAAACTACCATAAAGTCAGTAAGCGTAAATAGTATTCTGATGATAACTGAAGTTCTACCTGGTGATTATTTTCCTACAAGTATGTTCAAGCAAACATATAACCCTATTATATCTACATAGACATACCTTTCTTCAGAGATTAAAAAAGGTAAAGAGGCTGCATATAAATGCTTTATACCAGAAAACATGGAAATACTACCTCAATTATCTCTTCTCTCATTAATAACCATCCCCCTTTCCAAGATTTCTCCCTCCCAGCTAAGAAAAATCTCCATTCCAATTAAGAAAATACACATACCTGAATCTATTAGTGATTTACCTAATCCAACCTCCCTTTGTGCATGTCGTATTTCATAATGGAATACCTTTTGTTTGCTTTCCTCTCTATCTTCTATTATCTCTGATTAACCTTGTCTCTTGTGTTTGATCGTATGTTGGTAAAAGGAAATAGAAATGCCAGATAGATTAAGACCTTATTTTTCATCAATGTGAGGCTCACCCACTGAAAAAAAAATGTTTCAATCCTTAAAGTGTTGCAAATTATTCCAAATGTAGAAAAAGGATTTTCATCCTTAGTAATTCTCCTCATGCACTTTATTTTGCAGATAATTAACTATTTAACAAAGATTGGAGAGGTGAAAAAAGAAAAAACTTGTGTTAGAATCACTGCCAAGTATAAATCAATCATAAATCAAAAGAAAGACCCTTTGAAATTACAATGTCAGTCAACATGGAAATGGTAATAGTTTGCCTTCAATTTTTTCAAGGATTTATCTCTTAAGTAAAAGAAGATATGCAGTACAAAATGGTCCCTGTTGACTGTGAACTATATAAAGACTCACTGGGCTATAGGATGGGGGCTGAAACAGTTTACAGCAATCAAATTTGGCTGTGCTCTAAAATAACCAGAAATGTCAGCATAGGTTAAAGAATATAAAAGTAGAGTAGCCATTACCTTAGAAAGCTTGCTTTTTATACAGTAATGCTTAAAAGTCAAGTATCAAATGTCTGCTCTAACTCCTCAAATTTGGCATGAATTCAGCACTCAACAAAAAAAATCTCATGGCTTTGACAGTTGCCAAATTAGTGGAAAGGTAAAAATACTATATGACTAATTAATGAGAGCTAAACAGAGAGAGACACCATTCACTGCTGACCAGTGGTCCTCAGGCCAGGGAACAACAGCAGCAAGAACCTTTACTGATAGGAAAAGACCAGGGAGAATGATGAAAACAAGGAGAAAAAAACAAGATGACTGAAAAAAAAAAAAATTAAAGGGCTAAACAGAGAACAGAACAAGGAGGAAAATGCCAGAAAGCTAACGGGACAATTGATTAAAATCAAGAAGTGATGGCAGAGAATTAGTGAGACCACGATAAAGAAGAAAAATGAAATACTAATCAGAACAAACCTCTTAGGAGGAAGATATAGCTCCACCTACTACATCTGCTGGCTGAGGCCTCTTATTAACTATTAAACTATTGTAACAGTTAGTGGGCAAAACAATGAGCAGGAGTCACCAAAATACAGTGAGACTGTATTCACCATAATCTATACTAAGATGGGAGGGAGTATGTTATACATTTTGAAAGATTCCTTCAAACAAAAATCCCTTTTTAATTTAAATTTTTGTTCAATGAATAAAGGTCAAATTTACCTGATTTATTTGGAAAAAAAAACTTCAAGGTATTTCACTACATAGCAATCTGGGTAAGTGAAATGTTGTTATATAAAAAGAGGAACAATATATGTTCAGCTCCCAACATGCACAGTCTCCCCATACTTTTCTCTAAGTTTAGCCTCCTAATTTGATTTCCCCAGTAGGCAATGAACTTCCCAGAACTATCCTCAAAATAGCATCAAGTAGCAACTTTTGTCTTCACAGACTGTAGGGCAACACAGAGGACTAACATGAATATGGAAAATACATAGTTCTCTATGGTATTTAACTTTAAAATATATACATAAATGAACCCCTGCATTTAAAATGACGTCTCAAGGATTTGTTGTCGCTTGCTATGCTCTTTGATTTACACCTTTTATAAAATTCACTTCTGTTAACTTTTAGAGATGAATGTGTCTTCCACAACTTGAGATTCACTAGGAGCTTAAATACCATTTTACTATTTCTGGCTCACCAACCTTTCTTCTCCTGCAATCAAAGCTAGAAAATGTGATGCTGGTAGGATATAACAACAGTGTATGATACAAAGTATATTTTCATAAGTATTAATTCTCTCTTCCCTATCAATTCCACACTATAATTACATGAGAATCCCATCTAGAAAGATGACATTCTTCTTTTTAAGATATAAAAGACATAGATTTTAATGACATAATGTTTATAAAGCATACACTATGTGGCATCCCTTTTAATAAGCATGATTTGACCCATATTATATCTGTCTCTGGATAACAATAAGCCATATCACAGCACAGTCTGTCTTTCGAAATTGTGTATAGGTGTGTGTGTGATATGTATGAGAGAAAGAGAGGGAGAGAAAGGGAGAGAGACATGTAAGAGAGGAATAGAGATGGGGTCGGAGGGAGGGAGAGGAGAGAATCAGATCTCCAATTCATGTCTCATTCTTCTTTGTATCTTCCAGACCAGCAAATATTATTAATATGAGCTTGGTGGGTGAGGGAATTAGACTCTACCCTTAAAGTGGAGTGTCTTTAAATTCTACATTAGTCCTATATTAACAATTACATTCACTTTTATAGGCATTAATTTTCAATTCTATAACTGTCCAGTTGTACAAACCTTCCTGAGACAGGAGAGTAACAGGTGGTTGGGTTTTTTTGTTTTGTTTTCCCTCATGATTTCTGCTAAGAAGCTCCAAATATTGAGTAGTCACTCAAAAGTAAGTAACTTTGATCAAGACTGATACGAATAAGTTCTGATTTATGTTTTGTGGTCATTATGACTTGGGTCATCAGCATCCTTGAGAGTTATCAATATTTATGTTGAGGTGTCATGTAAAAATTGAAATCTACCAGTATCTTTCTAAATATTGATCTGATCATCTCCTTCCTTTTGCCTACAAGATAGTAAAATCTTTAACCCATTACACAAGGTCCTTGGTTCTCACTTTTATCCTCAGGTCCTTAAGAGCAGGAGCCTAGTGTTATTCATCTGTGTAAGGTACTGCCTAGCTCAGACCTTGCTTTCTAAAAGGTAGTCAATAAATATTTGTTGAATAAATTGCTGCATAATGAATGAAATCTATGACAAATCAGTGCACTGTGAAATGTAACCAGTATAATATGTCCTATCTATATTTAACCATATTTCTTGTTTAAGTATTAGAATTTTTAAACCATCTGACAGCATTTCATTGAGCATTTCACAGAACAATGCCTATATGAGGAAAAATAAAAGATTCTATTATGTAGGAGGAAAAGTAGAAACCTGAGAGATAAGCTTATTTAAATGATAATGGGTGAGGACAAATACAAGACTAATTAAAAAAAACATGAAAAGAAAACAGTAGAGAGTTCTATTTATAAACTATATAGAAATAATACTTAAAGCAAACCATGTGTTCATTTGAAACCACAATAGATAAAAATACGGTATAATTTTTAAATGTCAAGTTCACAGATAAAATGCATGATCTAAAAACTCTAATCAAGCTCGTGTCTCAGGAACTATATTAAAACACAAGTTTAAATAGCAAAATTGAACCCAGATTAACACTCAGTAAAATAATGTTAAGATATAAGTAAAAAACTGTACATAATAGAATTTTATAAATTAATATAAGTTGTCCTAAATTCTAGATAATTAAACATGTTTTAAATGTCTTTCAGTTGAAACATTTTATAAATACACTACAAGTAAAGCATTTTAAAAAGTCATACCTGCAAAAGAGTTGTTCTATGGAGCTTCAGTGCCCCCTTCTGGTGAATTTTAGCAAAACAACCCAAACAATAATCTTCTCCACATTCAAGGCATACCTTAAAAGACATTAAAATATCACACAATCTTATATTAATATGACCTTGAGAAAACATTTGCATAAAGAAGTCATTATTAATATCTTTATTTCTCCAACTACATGCCTAGATGTCATCAGAATTGAGAAGCCCAAGGAAACTGGAACAATTTGACCCGAAAAACTAATTTGTAAACTCTAATTACTGTTGTGTGAAAATAAATATAATAGCTGCAAGTAACTTTTAGATATATGTGTTAGATGTATATATGTATATACAATTCCAAGTAAATCATTAAACACCAGCAACCTGGGACCAAACTTCTTGACCTGGTAAGAACTAAGCAGGCATTCTCTCTGGGTCAAAACTACTTCATTTTTATGAGTTCTTAATTTGTCTCTATTGATTTACATGGCACAATGCATATACTGTTTGTCTCCAAAAATCCCCATACATTTCTTTCAATGGTGCTAATTCACTGGTGATTCTCAAAACATGGTTTGAAAAGTATGTTTAGAAGATTCCTCAAAGGAAAGTAAGCATAAGAAAAAGAACAGGATGGAACCACATCAACATGTCAGCAATTCTTATGACTGACAAAATGATTATGGACAAGTTTATATTTATCTTTCAAATTCTCTATGGTGTTAAAATGTAATTTTTAAATTTATGAATAAATTGATGGGATATACCTGTACCTGTGATGGTGCTGAGCAAGACGGAAAGTAAAAAGGAAAAAAAATGGAATTTTTACTGCGACTGAAAGTACTACAGGCAGTTGTATAGCCACTTCAACGTGAGCCTATACAACATGAGAAAAAGCAGCCCAAATGGCTAAGACCTCTAATTTTCTTGAGTTTGGGCCACGTTAAGAATGCCAGCAGAACAAATAAGAAAGAAAGTGCAGGGTCTGGAGAGATGTCAGGAAGTCTATGTCACAGAGCCCACATTCCCTTTGATTCTTTTTCACTTCCTCTCCCTCCACTTCGCATGCCCACCTCCATTCTTCCCCTCCACCCTCTCTTCTCCTGTCTTACGCAGGAAGGAATCTTACGCAGAAAGCAGCTAGGGCAGATTGGGGAGACGTTGATCAAGCTCTTCTACCCTAGACTAGGGAGTGGCTGACTGAAATGTGCAATACAGTGACCCCTCTTGTGCATATGAATCACCTGGGATTCTGTTGCAGTGAAGACTGATTCAGGAAGTCCAGATTGGGACCTAGATCCTGCATTCTAACAAGTTCCCAGGTAACATCCATGCAGCTGCTGGTGTGCAGACCACACACCAAGTAACAGGCACCAGAATGTATAGGGTGTAGAAAACTAAACACTTATTAAAAACCCAACAGAAGACCATTACTTTTAAAAACTGTATTACAAGTCTCCATATGATGACAGTTGCCTGCAATATTGTGACCAGATTTATTAAATATAAGATGATTAGGACAACACCAACAACAACCACCAAAGGCAAAAAGAGTAAGACATTTTATAAAACTAATGAAACTGAAAAGGAAGGCTAGAATCCCATAACAATAACAGTATCCACAACACTTACGGAACACTAACTCACTGTTCTAACGGTTTCATATGTTTCATCACTGAATCCTCCTAACAACCCTAGAAGATTAACATGATCATTGTATCTCCATTGTAAAGAGGAAGTAACAAAGGAACATAATGATTGGGAATGTGCCCAGTCACACAGCTAATGGAGCCAGGATTTTAATCCCACAGTCTGGCTGAAAACTCAAGCTTGCCCATGACCCAAATTATTAAAAATCACATTGACCATTAATCGTAGCACTAATCATTTATTGAAAAACCTTGATAAAATCTGCAATAAAATAAAACTCAATGTGACAAATGACTGCTTGGGAGGTATTTATCATAATCCAAATGTATCTTTTTCAAATGTGATTAGCTCTACAGAACTAGATTTTTTATTTAAGTGAAGGAAAAATAAACACTGTCCCTAATAGCAGGACTAGTCCTACCCTTTCAACTCATGTTTGAAGAACAAGAGTCTCTTACAGAAATGATGATTAAAACATTATCTGGGTCCATAATTTTTAAGTGCACAACCAAATATAAAGCTATAATTTCACATATACACATGGCAGTACTATTGTATTGATGTATATTTCCAAATGTATTCTGCATAATTTTTATTAACACATCTGCTAATATTTTAATAAATTTTTTAGACATATTGGAACTGTCTTTACAATGTAATATAGAAGACTGAAAATCAGTTGGAACATTGAATACTAAGCCGAGTATTTGTTAACAACAGATTTTTAATGAAAGTAGCCAAATGGATGTTGTAGACTAGAAGATCAAAGCTGGAATTGCAGAGTAAGCTTATATATTTTGTTACACAAGCATATTTGGATTTAAAGTGGGTTAAAATGACCGCCAACTGGAAAATCTTTTTAGACAGTTTGTACAACTGTCAGAAACGTACTAAAAATGTAGATAAGGACTCCATTCCACCACAGATGCTTCTGCAATGATGGAATACCCAAGTGCAGTTTTAGCAAATATCTTTTTAATTTGATCAAGCCTAGATCAGTTGTGCTAAGCCTTTAGAATCCCTTTGAGTTTAATTAAATTATCTACATTTGCCAAATTAATATGTAATTTTTAACGACCCATTTCACTTTTGCCATGTACAAATAGCCTAAAGCTACTGGAATTTCTTTTAAAACTAAGGAATCTGGAGGTTTGGGATTTTATTTTTACCCTCAATGTATGTGAATGCATCAGGAGATATGAAAATGTGCCAACAACAAAACACACATTTTACTGTCTCCTCTCAATGTGCCAGGCACAATGCTAACTACTTCATATGCATTAACCATTATTCTCAGTAACTCTAAGTTATAGACTATACTACCTGTATTATCCCCTTGTAACAAATTAGAAAACAGAAATACAGAGGAATTAGGCCATTTTCTAAAGATCACATAGCTAATAAAAGGTAAAGTCAAGATTCAAACCATCAAAAATGCAAGCTCTTAACGTCTACTTCCCATATACAGTTTACTCTGATGAAGGCCCACCCTGATGAAGTCCCTATCATAATTTATTAGAAGGTTTAATCTCACTACACACCAGCATTACCATCTAGAATGATGGATGCTAAGAATACAAGATAACCTTAAGTTCACCATCACCATGGTCTATTTCATTAGATATGCCTAACTTGAATTTTTAAATAACTTATTGTGGTGCTTGACAAGTAATCATGGGTCATTACTTTCACTTCAAATCAACCAACATACTTTCTTAAAATCTTAGCAAAAATCTTCAAGACTGTGTAGGGTTTAAATGATGGCTTCTATTTCTAACAGTTTTCAGGCAAATCAGCCTTTTAATCACTGCACACATCATCACTCTTGTCTGCTTTCCAGACAAGGCATGTGCCGTTTATCTTGTCTGGAATGTCCTCTTCTTGTTTTTCCTTCTCTTTGGAAAAACATATCCTTTATTTCCAGGTCAAATTTACCTACCTACATATGCCATGTTGTTCAAATTTGATGGCCTTTTAATAATGCTCAACACAGAACAGGATTCACAAGAAATATTGACAGCTCCTACATAAATACTTTGCTCAGATCATGAACAGTGGACCTCAACAATTCAGTTCAGCCAGTAAGTTCCTTTTAGCTTTCATACTTCCAACTTCAGGAATATTAACATTGTTTGTATTTTTTTAAACATTTCTGGATAGGTATAATTTGTAAAGATTTCTTAAATTATTGTCCATAATTACATCAAATAAGAAGACAGCATGATGTAATAGTAAGAGCATTGTACCAAGAGCCAGGGTTTTATATTTAATATTGCTATTATCTCTTTATCAGACTTACAGCATTCTAACTCTCTTAGACCAACTAAAACTGCCATGAAATAAGGACAGTAACAGAGTCTCAAATCAGAAATGATGATGGCCAAATTCTCCAAAACCTATAACAAATATCATTACAGTCATCTACAAATATTTGTTATAATCATTAAATTATTGGGGGGAAAACTGCTTCTCAAAGGCGTATAATATTTTAAATCACAACAGATATTGGAGTACTTTTAATACTAACTGAAAGGCAGATATATCTGAAGTCTTTATTACAGAAAAAAAATGGATTCTTTCAACAAATATTTGTTGAGTGCCTCCTAAATTGCAGCCATAATTCTAGGTGGTGGGCATACAACAGTGAACAAAACTAAATCCCTACTTTCCTGAACATGACATAGGTAGGTGGAAAATAAACACATAAGTACATATTAAGAGGTAATAAATGCAATGTGGTTGCATGGAGAAGCTCCAAAAAATTCAGGGCTACTCAGCTGTTCCTCCCTTACAAAGGGCTGCTGGGGCAGGGAACATTTGAATTGACCATTTTTCTGAGGAGACTGTGGGGAAGAAAATATGTTGGAGAGATACTAAAGGTTCAATTTTGAACACTCTAAGTTAGTGATTACTGTTAGACAACCAAGTAGAGCTGTTGAGTAGGCAGTCTGAGTTGGAAAAGTTCAGGGGAAGGAGATGAGTAAGAGATCTAAATTTTTTTAAAGATTTTATTTATTTATTTGACAGAGACAGAGAGATCACAAGTAGGCAGAGAGGCAGACAGAGAGACGGGCGGGGTGGGGGGCAGGCTCCCTGCTGAGCAGAGAACCCGATGTGGGACTTGATCTCAGGACCCTGAGATCATGACCTGAGCTGAATGGCAGAGGCTTAACCCACTGAGCCACCCAGGCACCCCAAGAGATGTAAATTTGGGTACCATCCATGTAGAGATGGTCTTTAAAGCCAAGAGAGTAGACAAAATTACCTATCAAGAGTAAATAAATGGGGATGCCTGGGTGGCTCAGTGGGTTAAAGCCTCTGCCTTCAGCTCAGGTCATGATCCCAGGGTCCTCGGATCAAGCCCTGATCCGGCTCTCTGCTCAGCAGGAAACCTGCTTCCCCATCTCTCTCTGTCTGCCTCTCTGCCTACTTGTGATCTCTGTCAAATAAGTAAATAAAATCTTTAAAAAAAAAAAAAGAGTAAATAGATGGACTAGAGAAGGGGGTTAAGGACTAAGCCCTGGGACACTCCAACATTCAGGGGTCTAGAATACAGAAAACCAACAAAAGACTGAGATGGGACAGCTAGCAAAGTAAAATGAAACCAAGAGAGAATTATGTCCTGGAGGAAGCCAAGTGAAGAGTCACAAAAGAAAAGAGGAATACTGTACCAAATATTACTGATAGATTAAGATAAGAACTCAGAATTGGCCACTGTATTTAAGAATATGGATGTCACTGGTGACCTTGATAGCAGCAGTTGCTATCTGCTGACCCAATTCTGAATAGACAGGGTTCAAGAAAGAATGGGAATTTTGAAATTCCACTTTTGGGCCTATACTCAAAAGAACTGAAAGTAGAAATTTGGACAGATATTTATACCCATGTTCATTGCAGCATGATTCACAACAGTCAGAAAGTGGAATCAACTCAAATGTCCCTGATGGATGAATGGATGAACAAAATGTGGAATATACATGCAATAGAATGTTATTCGGCCTTGAAAAGAAAGGAAAATCTGACACATGCTACCATATGGATGAGCCCCGAAGACATTAAGTGAAATGAGCCAGGCACAGAAGGACAAATATAGCAGCTTCCACTTATACAAAGCACCTGGAATAGTCAAATTCCTAGACAGAAAGTAGAATGAGAAAGGAGAAGGATGGTTACCAGGGACTGACAGGAATGGGGAATGTGAATTATTGTTCAATTAGTACAGAGTTTCAGTTCTGTAAGATGGAAAGAGTTCTGTGGATGGATGGTGGTGATGGCATCATAACAATGTGAATGCACTTAACACCGCTGAATTGTACTCTTAAAATGGCTAAAATGGTAACTTTTAAATGATGGCATATTTTGCCATAATTTTTTTTTTTTAAGTTCATGAAATCAGCAACAATGAGAAGTTAGAGAACCGTTGGAACTCATTTGGGGGCTTTTTTTTTTTTTTTCAATTTCACTTCATAACTTTTAAGGAAAAAAATAAACATGATCTGAAGGAAAAAATAAAAAGACCTACACATAAATATCCAAGGCAGCCTTAAACACAGTAGTAAAAAACTGGAAACAACCCAACTGTCATTCAGTATGTCAATGAATAAACAGATTGTGATATATTGTACAATGGAGTACTACTCAGTAATTCAAATTAACAAACTACTAATAAATGTAATAACATCGGTGAATCTCCACGTGGAACAAAAGAAGCCTTACACAGAAAAATATATACCCTATCATTCCATTAACATAAAGTTCAAGAATAGGTGCCACTAAAGGTGTGGTGCTAAAAATCACAAGAGCGGTTGGCTTTGTAGTGGAAATTAATTGGAAAAGGCACAAGAGAACTCTCAGGGGTATTCTCTTACATTGACGGGGGTGTAAACATTTGTTAAAAAGCTTCTAATCGTACATTTAAGGTCTATTTCACAGTAAGAGCAATATACCTCAGTAAAAAAGAGAGAAAGAGAGAGAAAATAGGAGGAGAGAATATGATGAGAGCAAGTGTAGACACCTCAATAGTAAGTTTTACTAACAAGGGTGCAGAGGGAGATGTGGCGTCATAGAACTTTCGGTGTAGTTTTGCTTTGGAAAGTACCGCAACATGTTTGTGTGCCGACTGGCATGATCCAAGAGAGAGAGGAAAGGAGGAAGGTGATATCCTTAACCTGGAATAGAGGATGAGATGCAGTGCATTGAACGGGGCGGCATGCACACTTCACCTTCAGCAACAGCAGCGAAGGAAAAGTATCTGGCTCCCAAAGCAAGTCGACTTGGGAGAGGTGAGTGAGGCCATGTGAAAGTTAGGTTCTAGTATCTTTTTATAGTGCACATACCAGCAGAGCAGCTTTGTTCTCACACTGTCCACAAACCTTCCCTTTCATCTTGGATTTTTTACTTTCAGAAGGATTGGCCATCTTATAACTAAGTTGTGGTTTCACTGGATCTGGAAGAAAAGAAAAATGTCAGACCAATTAGTTATCTGACTGATAAAGTAATGAACTTAAACACATTTCTAAATTCTCGGAGTATTTAAATATTAATTCCCCAGTAAAAATGGTGTGCAGGCAAGTCTACTTCCCAGTAAACTGTGGAAACCACAGTCCCCCCCATAGCCCCCTGTGACCTCAGGGCCCACATACGAGCCCCTACCCATCCTGCTTAAAACTCACTTGAATTGGACAAGTGAAATTACAGAATGTCAAAAACCACGCTCTTGATAGAATCCCTATAGCATTCTGTCCCATCTCCGGATCAAATTAAATGAAGCTCACAGAAAACAACCTTCTATAATAAATGTTACACGTATTTCTAGAATTTGTTCTACCAAATTATCTTATCCATTGAAAATGTACTTATCCTCTATAAAAAATGTACTTCTTTTGGATTTACAGTGAATTCAAAATTGATTTTTGGGTTTTGCTATTTTGAAATAATTAATTAAATATAAAACTATTTTCAATATTCTTTTAGATTCCTAGAGTAGAATTTCAATATATAATTTTATACTGCTCAATTATCTTCCTGGTTAAAAGATTGTATAAGTAAAGTTACAGAATAGTACTATCAAAGTCCTCAGTTTGGAAAATGTTATTATTATATTCATATTTTAAGTTGACATTTTTTCATAATATAAGGCTGCCCTCCCCCCAAAATAAATAAAATGGATTTGAATATCAAAACCTCACATGAGAGTCATCATTTTGGGTTTTAGAATCTTTATACAGCACAAACAATTCTAGCACTTTAATTACGTACTTCAAATGAAAAAGAAGTTAGAGCTTTAGCATCTAATAACACAGTGGTAAACTGCTTACCTTGAAGTTGCTCCTTCAGTAATTTTAATTTCACTTTTCCAGCAGAAAGCTGTATTAATGAAATGGATATTATTTGTCAGGTATATACTCTCTTATTCAAAGAATGTTTAAGTTACTAACAAAAATGGTAGAGAGCCATAAAATTTTGGTGCATCTTGAGCAAAACAAACAGTTGAGAGAATAATACAAAATTAATAGAAAATCATGATTAAAACTTGTATAGAACTTTTAAGAAAGAGCAAATACCAAAAAAAAGAAAAAAAGGAACTTTGGGAAATATCTAAACCACTTTTAAAAACATGCCATAAATTATGTTTTGAACAAAAATAATTATATATCCTCATGAAACTATTTTAGGAAAGCACTAGTATTCAAACACCGTAAAGGCTCAGTAAGCCTTTTCTATCTCTGATCTTTCTGAAACACACAAAGTCTAATATTTGTACAGACTAAATCTAAACTGAATTCTGACTGAGCCACTCTGCTTACAAAACTGTAGAAGCCAATATTATCTTATTTGTCTAATTTGGAGAACCACATGTTTAAGCATCATAGATTTAACCTTCAATATATTAGCTGTGATCCCTGACTATCCGAAGTTATAGACAAAATATTGAGTAAATAAGCTTCGCCGTTAGGTGTTTCAAATAGTCACTTAAAATCCTTGGATCTTAAGATTTTTAAGACATAAAATGGACTCACTAACTGTATATACTTGCCTTGGTCTTATTAAAACCAACATTCAAAGTACACAAATGAGCATGAAGGAATGGTGTACATTTACACGGACCCTGTCAATTCATGCCTAGTTTTCAATTTTCAATTTGCATGCTCAATTGCCCAATTTGTACATGAGAATATGAGAACAGCAGTTGCCTCTATGTCGATGGCTGTACCAACTGCAGTCATCTTTGAAAATTTAGGCATAATTATTCTCAGTGAATCTAGTGGTTTTGCTTCAAAAGGGCATTTTTTGTTCACATTCTTCAAGTAGCTGCTCTGATGCTATGTACCAAACACAGCAGAAAAGAAAATGGGATTGAAATAATCAACTTTTATGTGAATCACACTCTTATTTTTAAACTGAAAATGTTATACAAGTTACAGATAATTTAATCTCATTTTTCATAACAAAATTATCCATTATTATTACCTTAATGATACATCTGAATTGCAACATGGTCAAGGTGGTTATAGGCTACTGGGCAGGATGGCTATGCCAAAACAAATTGAACCCATTATTAGGGAAATTTTATAATTTGTTTTTATTATTGTAAATATTTTTCAGCTCTATAAATAATGGCCACATTTACTTCAAATGATTCAAACTGCATAAAAATATTTCAGTGAACAAACCACTAGCTGCTATTTTTAGGCAGCTAGAATTTCCTCCTAAGTCTGATTTTCATCTGTTTGGAAGAGTTTAGGGTCAGGTAGGGTTGGACCAGGGATACACACATCACATCACGCACACACACACACACATACACACACACATCCATATGTATATAAACATATGTACACGTATGTATGTATACGCACATACATGTATATCTAAAACATCAGTAATTTGATATCCTGAAGCCTATGCCTTATTAACCCACTTATGCCTCCACCAGAGAATACTGAAGGGGTACACTGAGGGTCAGGGAAGCTTAGTGGTTGTACTATACAGACACATCACATGGGCCCTGGGAGTCAGACTATGCTGTCATCAACAGCCTCCTCGGCATTGACAAATACCTCCAAACTCCCACCAATCCCCTAATCTGCCATGCTGGGCCCACACTCCTCCCATGCGCAACTTTTTCAAATATTCTTATTCTTAATTCAGTTAGCTAATAACTTTTTCCATTTTCTACTGCTTGTCCTTATGTCCTGGTTTCCTGCTAGTCCATAGAGCCCTTATTAAATAGTCATTTGTCCTATGCCTTAAACCTTTCCTAAAAACACCTCTTGCAAAAGTTCCCATTAATAGGACTCACCTTGCTTCAGACACAGCCTTCTCCAAATAACTCTCCAGAGGAACTAGCTCCATTTCTACTCCCTTGTACTCACCAGGAGAGAAGAAAATCTTTCTCCCTGTTTGGTCCTCAGTGCTGCTTCCAGAATATCGCTCTGATCTCATCGTTCAGCAAAGATGCCTCTACTGAAGGTCCTCACCATCTACGGACCACTTTCATTAATATCCACGATCTTCTTCCACCTGAACTATAGCAATCTGCTCAGTATTTCTCTCCATCACAGTTCTGAGTGATGATCGTAGAGATTTCAATGACCATGTTCACCTGACATTCTGATGCTGAAAACCCTCCACCATGCTGACTACTATGAACATCTAAGTGCCTCTTCAGCCACCTGACCATTATGACCAAACCTTAAACCTAAGCAGTAATCTGAAAGGCCACACCTTCAAAAGCCCAGACTCAGAGCTTCTCGGTGCTAAACATGATCACCCTACCTCCTTCCTCTTAGACCTCTACCTCTATCTACCTGCCATTGTGACGAAATAATCCTGACTGGGTCCCCTACAAATCCATGCTCTTATGGCTCTGCAGCAGTCTACTTATTCATTTTGTGCTAAACCTCAATCATGACTCCCACAGTGGCTACTTCAAATGTTCCCCATTCTGAAAGACTCACATTCACCCCATTTCCCCTCCTTATTGTGAGCATCTGATCCTGCCTTCAAATTTACTACAAATGTTGAGGTCTTCCCATTAAAATCTTTCCACAGCTTCCTGCCTCACCTCCTGTCAAATGCAACCTCTAAAATATTACCTTTACTGCCACCTATTTTGTCTTCCGTTTTTCTTACCAGATGCAGTGTGTCCTTCTTCCATTGGCCAAGGCCTACCTAAGGAACCATCATTTCAAAGACTACACCAAGCAACTGGCACCTTCCTCATTTGCATGTTCTACATTTCCACCACTAGTGAGTCCCATCCGTCAGCTACAAACTGGCTCACATGTTTCTGATGATAATAAACAATATACAGTTGACTCTTGAACAATATGGGATTGGGGCACCAATTTTTGCCCCCCCCACCAAAAACTTAACTGCTGATAGCCTACTGTTGACTGGAGGTCTTACAGAGAACATAAATAGTTTATCAACACATATTTTGTATGTTATATGTTTATATGCTGTATTCTTACAATAAAGTAAGCTAGAGAAAAGAAAATGGTATTTAGGAAGTCGTAAGGAAGAAAAATATACTTATAGTACTATACATACATCTATTGAAAAAAATCTGCATATTAAGTGGACCTGAATAGTTCAAATCTGTGTTGTTCCAGGGTTAACTGTAATAAAGACATTCCTTGATCCTGTTTAAACCTTGAGATGTCACCCACCATTCTCATGCTCACTGCAACATTAGACTTTATTCACTGCCACCCACCTTTCTTTCTGTAACCAACTGATATTTTTCCATCTAATAGCAAATCAAATTCAGTGTTTTTTAAAACTTCTAATTCTCCACAAACATTTTCAGCCAATGTTAGAATTGGTTTCACACACATAACCTTAACATTGCTTAAAACTCTGTGAAGTAGTTAGCAAATATTGTATGTTTACAAATATGATAACAGAAGCTCAGAAAAGTTAAGTGACTCACCTAAAATCATAGAGCTAATGAAATGAGTCAGGATTTTAGTCAGTATGCATGAACATAGGGTTTCTTGACCTTGATACCATTGACACTTTAGGCCAAATAATCCTTTGGTGGCGAAGCTGTCCGGTATGTGGTAGGATACCGGCACTCCTGGCCTGTAGCCCCTAACATTCATTAACCAAAAACCTGAAACCCTCTCGGTGGTGATAACTAAAAATGTCTCCAGACATTGCCAAATGTCTCCTAGGGGGCAAAACTAACCCCTGTTGAGAAATACTGGTCTAAAATCACAGTCAAAACACCCTCCTTTACTGTCACTTTCTCTGAAATTACATTATTTAGGTCCTACCACTCTTCCTCTTCTCAAGCTCCCTTTACTGGAGAGCTGGCAAATCACCTTAGCACCAGCGTGAAAGCCTGCACTCCAAATCTTGGCCCTGACACTTGACCTTGAGCAAGTGAACTTTTTTGATGTTAAATTACTTCATCTGTGGAATTGGAAAAATAACAACTGCCTCTCAAGAGCAACATAAGCACTTAATGAGATAAAACAGGAAAAGCAACTGAACTGTTGACTGGTATAAAATAGAGAGTGATTATCAATATTAAACTTCTCTTTTACCTCCATATTCCTTGAGCTTTATCCTTCATACCTGCCCTTTCTGAGCTTTATCCTTTATACCCTTCTCCCTTTTATAAATTCTTAGGAAGCATATTTACTCTCTTGGCTTCAACTAACACATTAGAAATCAAACAAAATTCTAAATCCTCAAAATTTGCTAGGTAGAATTTAAATGTCCTAGAAAGAAAAATAAGAAAGGAAGGAAGGAAGGAAGGAAGGAAGGAAGGAAGGAAGGAAGGAAGGAAGGAAGGAGAAAGAAAGAAGAGAAGGGGTAAATATGTGAGGTAGGGATGGGTTAATTAACCCTATGGGTGAAATATTTTCACAATGTATACATACATCAATCATCATGCTGTTACACTTTAAAATATCTTAAAATTGTAATTGTCAGTTACCTCAATAGAGCTGGGGAAAGGAGGAGAGGAAAGAAGGAAAGGAGGGATGGCAGGAGGAGAGGAGGAAGGAAAGAAGAAAGGAGGGAGGGATTTCTAAATCCCAATTTTTTTCAGCTTCTTTCTTTGTTCTACTTCATTGTCAATCATCCTGATATCAGTTATACATATCACTTCCTCATTTCCTTTCTCACTGCTTTTTGGTTCCGTGGTTTCCTTCATATTTCTTCTGCTACGTTCTAATTTAGACTCTTCTCATTTGACCTCTAGATTCTTTTACTAGTCTTCTAAATAGTCTTTCTGCCTATTTATATTTTGGAGGCTACTATCTATATTAGTGGCCTCCAAAGTAGCATGTATGCATGCCTGAGGGAGCTCAGGAAAAGACCAGAAGGTAGAAATGAAGTTTGTGCCATCCTTAAATAATGTCCCCAATTTGTTTTACAATACACATGATATATTAGTAAACTATCATATTTATAAATAAATTCTATTTATAAACAAATGAAAAGTTCATGTATAGAAAAGTTCATGATCAAAATACATTCTTTATTGATGTGGGACATGATGAAAATAGTTTCAATATGACTTATTCTATCCTCTATTTATAAACTCCTAATGCCCTGGATATTTAAACAAAATCAGCCATCATAAATCATCACCTTAATCCTGCTGTCTTCCTGCTCAAAAGCTGTCAGGGAATTCCATTCCCACAGTGAAAGAGTCAAGACTCTGAACTCTGTTATTCCCTCCTGCCCTAGCTCACTCTCTAACCCCACCTTCCAGAGCTCCCTAAACCCCATGCTTTCACATCTGACTCAATTATGAGATTTGTGGGGCCTGGCATTATGATTTATTTATCATTTTTTCCTTAAAAAGACATCTAGAAGACTCTCAACTATTTGTAGAACTAAAGTATTTTTTCCCAAACACAGATGGTTTATACACTAAGTGGTTATGACAAAAATGACATACTGACTTTTCCTATTCTCATATGTATGTCGTCTTTTACATTAGATGAGGATCTCCTTGAGAACAAGGATAATACACTATGTGACAAAGGAGGCACTTAATAATTGTTATTGAATAAATAAGTCAATAATCACAGAGTCAGCATTTTTATTATATTATATTTCAATAACATCTAAAACATGGAACACTATCTCAGAAAGATCATGAGAAATGGAAAGTGGATTATAATCCAAAAATTAAAGAAACATATCTCAGGAAGAGAATGACACTAAAGAATAAAAGGCTTTTTTGAAACCAGAAAGGTTAGAAGCATCAAGTAAGATGTTTATAGATGCCAACCGGTCAAAAAAAAGTTTATGATAGGTATATAAAAGAGAAAAAGCTATATACGTTAAGACTTACGAAGTCACGGATCTTGTACTAAACAATCCAGAAACAAAACAGCTTCCCTTACATAAAGTCACTCATCTTGTTTTAATCTTAAATATAAGGTAATGTTATATTTTATAATACATAGTAAAGCTAAAGCAATTCTACAGCTGGGAAACCTGAAAACATTTTTTCCTTGGGTATCTTTACACATAGACTCAATAGTATATGAATAATAATTATTCAAGCAAAACATAAACACTATTAAACAAATGTGATTATAGGAAGACAGAAAAAAAGTCTGTCCTTTGTTACATCAAATAACTTAGTTTTCATCTTAATATAAAACTACATAGTTGTATTTCACATACTTGGAACCAGAACTGACTGAACTGTATAAAAAAAATCAGTCTAGAAAAATTCTATTCAAGGTGAATTCTTAAAAATCATCTTGCCGATGAAAAACAAAATATATCTGAATAATGAAAGCTATAAATTAACCCATAAAAATTAATCAAAATCTAATAATATGCAGTTGTTAAAATAAGAATAGTAGGTTTCTTAAGTATAGGAGGGAATACAAGATCTGAAAAATTAATTTATATCTCTTCACTGAGTAAATTCCCTGAGAGCCAAATGGTATTTTCTTACCTTAATAATATTTCCTTTATTTTGTGACATTGTGTGTGATTGATTACCCAATTTTCCCACTCGTCCAGATTTCCAGTGATATCCACTTGACCTTCAATACATATAAACAGAAGACGAAATGTAATTACTAAATACATTTCTCCTTTTAATGAAAACAAATATATTCTCCCTGTTTCAAGAAATGATATTCAATCATTAACATGTAACAGACCATCACAAAATGAAAATGAAATATCAATAATGCCATAATATCCTCAGCAATTCCAAAATATAGCTCTACCATATTTGGAACTGTTGAGAAGAAATGAATAAAAGTAAAATGTCTAAACACAGATGAAGAATTTCATTTTTTAGACATTTATGATGATTAAAGATAGCTTTACTGATTTATAGGATTTACAGATTGTTGTGCAGTTTTAAAACCTAAGTGTCTACAAATGTAAAGAGGAAAAGGAAGCAAAATAATACCCAAAATATTTGGCAGATCTACTAGTGATGAATTCCATGTATAAGACTACAAACCAGTTCCCACATTGAAAGGTAACAGAGATGAGAAAGAAGGCAAACTGTTTAATTTCCAGTTTTCAAAGCACTTTTGAATCTCACAAAATTTTCTGAAGTCAGCAGGGCAGAAGTCCAATTCTCGCTTAAAAAATAATGAGACAAAAACTTCCCCAAGGTCACATAGACAATAAATAATAAAGTCAAGGTCAGAACATTGGACTTCTATCTTCCTGACCAGTGAGTGGCAGGTTCTCATTCTAGCAGTGACATTTACTATGTATGTGACCTTAGAAGAACACTTACCTCTTCTGAAAACTCAGTCAAGCTTTAGAACATTTTTAAAAACATCTAGAGGGACGCCTGGGTAGCTCAGTTGGTTAAGCGGCTGCCTTCGGCTCAGGTCATAATCCCAGCGTCCTGGGATTGAGTCCCACATCGGGCTCCTTGCTCAGGAGGGAGCCTGCTTCTCCCTCTGCCTCTGCCTGCCACTCTGTCTGCCTGTGCTTGCTCGCTCTCTCTCTGACAAATAAATAAATTTTTAAAAAATTTAAAAAAAAAACATCTAGAAAAGGTTCCTCAGCTAATGAAAACCCACTCTTGAGGCTGATTTCAGGAACTCTCATTCACAAATATTTCATGAGCCATTGAGAAGTGCAAACTAAGTTCATTGGATCATTAAAAGAAGAGCAGCAAAATATACAATATACTTTATCACCTGGGATGACATATGACATTGAGATCCTTGATTAAATCAATGCTCTGTTATTAGAAAAGGTGTGTGCATATGTCATGAATATTTTTCAAAGAATCAGATTCTAAAGATAAATACTACTGAAGCTATAGTAAAAATTTGAATTTTATTTAATGGTTCAGAAGGTATTGCATGGATATTTGATGATATCACTTGGATATTTGATAAGACAAAACAAAAGCAAATTTCATATACAAAAAGCCTGGTGAAATTTAGTACCAGCCAAAGCACATGAGACATGCACTGTTATCCTCGTAGGAGAAAGTTATACATTTTTGAAGCCTATCTGAAAGACAATATTACTAAATCTACCAAATCCAATCTACCAAAATGTAAACTGCACATACACTTTGACCTAAAATTTAACCCTATGACTCTTTGATACTCTTGCATGTGTAAGCAAAAATATACATAGAAGCATGTTCACAGTAGCACTTACAACTACAAAACCGAGAAAATTTAATAAAGATCTGAAAAATACACAAAGAAATACTATGTAGCCTTTAAAAGAATGAGATCAATTGCATGCTGATGTGGCAAGAGTGCTAAAACGTATTAAGTAAAAAAAAATAGGATATGAATCATTTTATAGATAACCTCACTTGTAAAAATGTAAAAGATATGTGAGAAATACACAAATACACATTCACACAAATACACACACACACACACACACAGAGGCTTACACAAAGATAAGATACTTGGGGGGGGAAGAAACTTAATTGTTAAAAGCAGAGCTACAAATGGGCTGAGACTCAGCCTACAGCTAAGAAGAAATAATTTCCATTACATAACCGTGAGCTCTGTTTGACTTTTATAATCTCCGCTTATTATTTTTATAATAAAGGAAAATGCCTAGTAAAATTAGTATAGATACAAAGTACAATATTAGAGAGTGCTCATTAATAAAATTTCAGCTAAAACACATTTGTCTAGAAATATTTTAAACATACTTGAGGGTTTGAATGGTTCTTATGAATGAACATGTAAACTCCTGCCCGCACAAAGTCTTTTCTTAAGTAAAAATGACCTTAAACACAAACGCAATCTCCTATGGATGGCAACTTTATGAGAGCAAAGGCCAACTTCTGCATTTCTGTGCTAAACATCCCAGACTTTAATGGTTCACAAGAGTCATGTAAAAGGAGAAATAAGAAAGTGTAAGACCAAATAAGGTCCAAAGGAAACAGAAGTAATGGTAATTTTCAAAAGCAACATGCCTTACATCATAAAAAACACAAAGAAAAAGTAGGAGAAATTTAATACTATTTGTTCATCAGGAAAAGCCAGAAATTATTCATTCAGAGCATTTTTTGGAATGATATATTAATATATGAAGTAATTCTTTACCCAGGTCAATTTATTCGTCTCAAATTCCCTAAAAATGTCACCTACTCTCTTTCTTCCTTTTCTTTACTCCGGGCTGATTGGAATTCCTGTAGCTTCTTTTCCATCTGTTGATTCTCCAGTTCTAACTGGACCTTCTCCATCCTCAGTTCCTGAGCATTTCTGAGTAAGAGTTAAACACAGAATGTTCATTTGTGGTAAACAAACAAACAAAAAAAAAGGCAAAATAATTTTATATCATCTTTTGTCCTTAATTAAAATTATAAACAGTAAGTGATAAGGTATTCTAACTACTTCCTTTGCATTCTGTGAAATATGGTTTCTCAAGTTAGCAATAACTTCCATTAGCATTCTCCTTGATGTATACATCTCTTTAAATCTCAAATTTTTGTTTTTCCTATTACAGTGTTGGATGTTTCAAATCATAATTCACTTCCCATATGAACTTTGCCTTCACAAATGCACAAATATCTATGCTATACAAATAGAATGCAAAAGAAAAAATATGTTCTAATTTTCCTACTGTCTTTCCTCTAAAGAATTCAGATAGTTTGAGGCATATGGTTTAAAGTAACCATTTTTTTTCTCCATAGACAGAATACGCATTTTTGCTGACCTGATCATCTTAGAAACCTTCAATAAATTTCTACCTCTATTGTATTGTATAAGTACAATACAAAGAAAAAAGAAGAGCAGAGCCTGTTTGGGGCCTATTAGGAAGAAGGCATCTATTGATGGTCTCAGTATAGGAGCCATCAAAAGAACTGAATGGGAACTGGGCCAACACACCACCTATTGTTTCCTCTGAAGGAAGACAATAAGAAAAGAACTTTTTTGAAGAAAGAGAGGAGCCATCTTATAGATTCCTGTGCAAGAGATTTTGATAATAATATCTGAAGCTCATCAGACTTTTGACACAAGCCATTTTCTTCATTTTACAGTTCTCATCTCTTGTCAGTATTAGTCACCAACTCCGTCTTCCATAGGTCTATGCCAACCTAGTTCTCTAGCTTTTGTTATCTATCATGAGTTTAAACCTCTTTCTTTATTATTACATTAGTGTTTGTCCATATTCAGGTGGTGTGCATACCCAAGGGTTTAATGGCAAAGAGTTGAAAAATAAGAATAATGGAGATCAGAAAAGGGAACTAATTTATAGAAGCAGTCACCAAGGAGCAAGGGGGCCAAAGATCCATGCCAAAGTATACACTATCCAGGGAGATAAACAGAAAGTGAAAGGAAGCAAAGGCTGCCAGAGGGTTCAGAGAAGCTGTCAAAGATGCTGAGGGGGAGGCACTATTTTCATTATATCTGCTCCACAAGGAGTATTTCAGCCCCCAGAACAAACAGGCACAGGATACGTGACAGTACATGAAAGGGGATGAGACCCAGTAGAGCTTCCTGCACACACAGGAACACAGACATGCCTGAAGGTAATTGAAATACCATATAATGGTGCTGTCATTGGAGATGTACATGCAGGTACCTGAACACACAGAAAGGGCACAGGGCACATACCCAGCTGATGGGCCTACAAGAGCAGTTCCAGGAGAAAAAGAAGTCTGAGCTGAGCCGTAAAGGATGAAAGGACCTACCCAGTCAAAGAGAAATGGTGAGAGCAGTGTTCCAGGAAGAAAGAAAAGTGTGAGCACAAGTGGATACAGGTGATGTGTGGGTCAAGAAGCAAGAGGTTCCAAGTAACCAGGCATTATGTGCAGGATGGGAAAAGTAGCAAGAAATGGAACTGCTGAGGTAGAGAATGGCCAGATCATGAAGAGCCATGTAGACCATGACAAGGATTTGTATTCTACAAGCAATGAGACTCACCAAAGGATTTTAAGAGAATTGATCAGACTTGCATTTTATTTAGAAAGATCGCTCTGATTGCAGAATGGGAAATTAGAGGGTGCAAGGCTCAAAGGCAAGGCAAGGTAGCCAGTTGGGAGACTATTTTGATAATCCTAATAATAGAGAGATGACGCTGGTCTGACTGGATAGAGACAGTGGAGAGAAAAACGGGAGCACTTGAGAAATATGAGGAAATAAAATTAACTGGACTTGGAGACTGACCAGAAGCAGTTGACTCACCAGGGAAGGTACAAAGAAGGAATCTAAGATAATCCTAGGTTTCTTACTCCAGCAACCAGAAGGATAATGATGCTTAGATCACTTTGGGATGGGATGCGGACACAGTTCAGGACTGATACCTGAGCTGGTCTCCCTGCCCAAAGTCTCAGTGGCCCAGAACACTTTTCACATGACTTCCAGAGAAAGAGTGCAAGAACACAAATGTGATTGTGTTACTCACTTACTTAGAAAACATTTAATGTTTCTGAAGACCCCACTGTGGTAGAGGAAAGGGATGAGAATGGAAAAAAAAAAAAAAAAAAGACTGGCTTACTGACCAAGTGGTCAAGTTGATGGGATGCTATGGTTGTGAAACAAGACAAGGGTTCCTTCCGGAGACAGCCTCAGACTCAGAGCCAGGGGGCAGGCAGGACCACTGAGGAAAACTAGGGTTGATCCTGCAGAGACCAGGTCAACCTACCAAATCCAAGGGCCAGAAACAACCTGCTGAAATGAGTTAGAGGCTGAGAAAGAGGAAGACAAACATTGGAGAGCACCAATACATCAAACAAGGTTAAGATAATCATTAAGAAAGTACCAAATGAAAATAGGAGGACAAGGGGAATAAGGAAAGGGGAACAAATGGAACTCCAGAGCAATTACCATAGAGTGGGTGTTCCTGTCATAGCTTCTGTAGGTTATTGATCATGGATGGATCAGGAAGACCTGCAGGCCATGGAACAGTGATTCCCCCCCACCTTACCTCCAAAATAAATTCCAAACTCCTTAGTGTGGCACACAAATTAATTTATTATCTGTACAACCCTGCCCTTCTCTTCAACTTTGCTCTATAAGTCTCTGTTCCATACATCACTGATGTGTCTGAAAGTTTCCAGACTATGTGGTCTTTGTGCCTTTGCCCAAGTTTCTCCCAGTAACTACCCAACTAACTGCATCATTCAGAGGAAACTGGAGACCTCCTCCCCACTAATCCAGTAGTTTAGACCATGTTCTCACAGCCCACTGTGCTTTCTCATCACACTACACTTCACACTATCTCATAAATGTGATTTTATCCATTCACATCCTCTACAAGCTACCTGAGAGCGAAGGTTTTGTCTTCTTACTTTCATATTCACCATTCTCCAGCACAGTGTATAGAACACATGCACTTAATAAATGTTTGGGTAAATGGTTTATAGGTATATAAACAGAGACTGGAAACATATGACCAAAATCAAATTTTGTATGCCCCATTTTCTTTTTACACAAAAAAAGCAAATTTGGTAATAGTAGCAATTGGATAGCTCCCCTCCCATCAAAAAAATGGTAAAACTAATACAGATAATTGAGGGGTTTGAACTGCAAGGGTCCACTTCCACACAACTTTTTTTTACAAATACAGTACAGTACTGTTGTCTTTTCCTCACAATTTTTTAAATAACATTTTCTTTTCACTAGCTTAGTTTATTGAAAGAATACAGTATATAAAACATGCAACATACAAAATATGTGTTATTTGACTGTTTTTGTTATCCATAAGGTTTCCGGTCAACAGTAGACTATTAGTAGTTAAGTTTTGGGGATGTCAAAAGTTATTCATGGATTTTTGAATGTGCTTTAGTGATTTAGGGTCAGTGCCACTAAACCACGTGTTGTTCAAGGGTCAACTGTGCTGAGAATCCCATATATTTGTGTAACATTTTCCAGTTTACACATGCTCTTACACACAGTATCTCAAAAGTAAAGGAAGAATTAGGAAGGCTCTGAAGACACTGAATAACCATAGGACTATTGATCTCATCCATGGAACTCAAAACTAAAATTAGAAGTCTACAGTCTGTCCTGAATCCAAACCAGCTGGCCCTTATTGATACTTGAAAGGAAGGCCTTGGCAATTTCCTGTGACCTCAAAGGGAAACAGTGTATTGACATTTCCAGTATTCCTGCCATGTTATGAAATTCCCAGGATACCCAGAATGGCTTGGTTTTAGTTGAATGCATCCACAAGGCAATCCAGGAAGAAGGTACCCCTCCTAAGAAAGGCGAATTTAATATACTGTCTCTTAGTAGGCAAAGTGCTGGGATAGTTAGTACCTTCTCTGTTTAAGATCTCTTGGCCCAATAGTGTCCCTAAATTTCAGTGTCTTTCAGTTTCTGCAGGGTGATTCCTTTTAATTCTGAATAAGGGTCACAAACTATTTATAACTTTGTTAGATGGCTTTAATAGTCAACAAACCCAGATTTTACTTATAACTTTTCACTTCAGTTTTGTGGCATAAAGAATTTTAGTCCTTATTTTAAAAGCTATTGTGGATTTATAATATGTCAAACCTACTCTCTTATAGATAAAAATACACCAAGGTAAATAAAATGGAGATAATAACTAAAAATTTAAGTCTAAACTGCCTCATATAAAAAGAACACTTAAAATTACAACATACAGAAATGTTAGCAATTATTTCTATTTAAGTAATAAATACACACTTACTTGTATTTCAGCTTTACAGAATTTCCAGGTTTTCCCCATGGAAGAACTACAAAATCTTTGGTGTTCATGATCGCTGTCTTTTTTTTTTTCACTGTCTTAATAGTAAATAAAAATCATTGTGATTTGCAAAAACTTCTGGAAAAGTAACAGATAAAAGAATTATGCCAGAGTAAGCCGATCAATTACAAATTCAAAACTACATATAGTTCAGGCAAGTTTTAAAAACAAATCATTATGAAGGAAAAAGCTGAATTAAAGGTTAGACAATATATATGCTAAATATAAATTTTATAAATATTTAAATATTAACAAAGTTATAAATATAACATATCTAATGGAACTAAGATTTTACCAATAATTATATAGCAAAAGACTATGGAAATTGTCAATTGAAAGTGAAGAATGCACTCTTTAAGACAGAGAACATTCTCCAGTACTTTCTATAGTAAAGAGTATAAAAATATATATCAGGTTTTGCTCCCATCCAAATATCCATGGCTAAATATAGGGAAAAGAAAAGAACTTTTGAGATACAATCCAAACTCAAAACTTTTTTTGTACATATATGGTAATGTAAAATGAGAATTAAGGTATGTAATAACTACCCAAAGGCATTCTAATATCCTCATTCATCAAAGAAAATTTTAATGATGCTCTTTGCCCAAGACCAGAAATTAGCATATTTAGAAAGAATTTTTTAACAAGAAATGAAACAAAAAAGATTTTCTGCCCAACTCCAAGTTAACCAGAAAATTAAATTATTCAGAACACCCTATTTCCTGAATATCCCAATTATTCATGTTTCTGTAATAATTTATTCCATAATGCTGAATTACTGAATCACATACACAACTATTAGATTTTTTATACCAATAAAAATTTCCAAATTCTGAACATTCTTAAAGAAATATGAGGCATTACCATAGAGTCCAGACTCTTAAATGGTCAAACCATCTGATATTGTTAGTTTATATATGTGTTACTACATATTCACAACTTCCACTAATATTTACTAAGTCTCTGCTATATGCAAAGCACTGTGCTGAGAGGCATGAAGGAATCAAGACCCAGGGAGATTCGTTTTCTGGCTCAAATGGCAGAGAGTCAAAAAGGGCATATAAAAACTATATATAAAAGCCATAAAACAGGGCAAAAATTATAAAGGCCATAAAACAAGATATAATAATATAATAAGTGAGAGAAAGGAGAAAATTTGAGCTGGCTAGCATTTAAAGTGGAGATGTGAGGAGAAGGGGGGCTTATATAAGAAGATATGGGTGGGGGGGGGCGCCTGGGTGGCTCAGCAGGTTAAAGCCTCTGCCTTCGGTCAGGTCATGATCCCAGAGTCCTGGGATCAAGCCCCACTTCGGGCTCTCTGCTCAACAGAGAGCCTGCTTCCTCCTCTCTCTCTTCCTGCCTCTCTGCCTACTTGTGATCTCTGTCAAATAAATAAATAAAATCTTTTCTAAAAAGAAGAAGAAGATATAGGGGGCACCGGGGTGGCTCAGTTGGTTGTGTCTGACTCTTGATTTCAGTTGTCATGATCTCAGGTTGTGAGAAGGAGCCCCGGGATGGGTTCCATGCTAGGCATCGAGACTGCTTAAGATTCTCTCTCTCTCTCTTATCCTCTGCCCCTCCCCCTCTCTTCCTCACTAAAAAAAAAAAAAAAGAAGAAGAAGATATGGATGGGATGAACACTCCACACTATAAGAAAGAACAGCTTTTGAATGGGGACTAATGACTGGTTCCATTTGGTTGATGTGTGGGTTATGTGGAGGGGGGAAAGTAGGCATACACTTGGAAATAAGGCTAAGGCCCAATAACAAGTGGCTTTAAATGTAAAGTTAAGGCATTTGGAATTTATTCTCTAGATAATGAGAGTCACCGGAAGTTTTAGATAAAAGAACAGAAAATAAATCGAGAACCTTTGCTCAAAAACTTGAGGAGGGAGGGCATCAGAACAGGAGCAACCAAATGGAAGGCTATTGTAACATCAAAGTCTACATAATGGAATAAGTAGTTCCTCGGTTTTGTTCCTTTGGGACACTCTCTCATAATTTCAATGACACAACTACTGATCAAAACATTTTTAGAATGCCTCTTCTGATGGGTGCCTGGGTGGCTCAGTTGGTTAAGCATCTGCCTTCAGTTCAGGTCATGATCCTAGGGTCCTAGAATGGAGCCCTAAGTTGCACTCATTGCTCAGTGGGGAGCCTGCTTCTCCCTCTCTCTCTGCAGCTCCCTCTGCTTATGCTCTCTCTCTCAAATAAATAAATTAAATTTTTTAAAAAAGACTCTTTTGAAACTATCTGAATAGTCCATCATATACCCAACAAACACACAGATTTACCTTGTTATGACTCATTTAAAACTGAAAATGATATTGTTCAGCAAGAGTGACTTTTTTTCCACTCAAATCTAGTTTCAAGTTACTCTACCTCCAAAACAAACAAACAAACAAACCACTAGTCTGAAAGGGTAGATTTTTACTACCTTGGAGAAAATTCTGAAGGAATTCATTCTCTGGAGATAATTTCACAATGGAATTATACAAAATAATTTTATTTTGTAAGCAGTGTAGTGGATGCATTGTAGAATTAAGTGTATTTATGCATTCAATAACAAACATTTAGCTACTCCTTTGTGACTCCCTTGGGGGTACCGAAGTCATAATGGTAAAAACATGGTGTCTTGGGACGTCTGGGTGGCTCAGTTGGTTAAGCGGCTGCCTTCGGCTCAGGTCATGATCCCAGCATCCTGGGATCGAGTCCCACATCGGGCTCCTTGCTCGGCAGGGAGCCTGTTTCCTCCCTCTGCCTCTGCCTGCCACTCTGTCTGCCTGTGCTTGCTCTCTCACTCTCTCTCTCTCTGACAAATAAATAAATAAAATATTTTAAAAAAACAAACATGGTGTCTTCCCTCAAAGAACTCAAAATGAAAGGGAAAGCACACAAACCTTGAAAGAAAACAAAAACAAAAACAAAACAAAACAGAACCAAAAACAAAACTCCAGGAATAATCCTACTCAAAGAGTCTATATCTCTTTTTTATTATAATCTAGAAACCCAACAGCTGGTCTACTGTGGCTAAATTTTTCATGAAAAGTTCCATATTGTTATCATTGCCCAAAAAAATTAAGTTGGAAGCTATACATGGATTTTTCACTGTGTGGGGAGTTGCTGCACCTAATCCCCTACACTGTTCAAGGGTCAATTGCATATGTACATATGCATAAAACCAAACCAATACATGAGGACTGAAATGAATAAAAAATAGTCTGTAAATTTCATTAGGATGAAATGATTCAGATTTATAGCTCTGCTGATAATGTGATTTAACCAATAAATGGTCTTATTTGAGGGCATTTCACTTCACTGAATGCAATTAGTAAGGCTTCTTCTCAGTTAAATGTTTTATCAAGTCATACACATAAGCCAATTTTCTTGTATGAAGAAAAAAGGAAGATTATAATTGTGAGTCATGCTGTTCTTCCTGTTTCCTTTCGTAAAACCAACAGAGAATTAGTCACCTTTCTTGGGACAGCAAGGACATAACAATGTCAGCAGGAAGAAAAGCAAAGCACAAAAGTTTGTCTCTTAATGGAATCAGGAAACTACAGATAAACTCCCTATAATGCAAATTTTGTAGTTCCTCCTATCCTTTGGTGACTCCATTTTTCGCTGATGATTAAATAGCAAAATTTTAATATTTATTTGGAAAATTTTCCCATTACCTGATTTATTAGACTGCATCATTTTTTCAACCATAACCTTGTTCTTCCCCACACATGTACACATAATATGATCCAATGTTGTCCACGATGGTTTGATTCTCCTTCTACATAAGTTGCTGTTCTGGGAATGCAACCCAGTCATCAAGACTGGCTACCACAGAATGGAAACAAGGAAATTATGATGATTTATAATCCTAGAAACTCGGAGCATTCATCAAGAGTTGCCCTAGTCTCCTAGAATTTGCCATGACATCATTGGCAGAACAGGAGGTTTGGGAAACCACTGTTTTCAAGATGGGAAAATTTTTTTATGAAACAAGATAGGATCAGGAGGGAGATAAATGATAAGAGAATGTTAATCTCAGGAAACAAAGTGAGGGTTGCTGGGGCAGGGGGAAGGATAGGATGCCTTGCTTATGGGCATTGGGGAAGTTATGTGCTATGGTGAATGCTGTGAATTGTGTAAAACTGATGATTCACAGACGTGTACCCCTGACGCGAATAATACATTAATGTTAATTTTTTTTAAAAAGATATATTTATTTGAGAGAGAGAGAGAGAAAGAGAGCACAAGTGTGGTGAGGGATAGAGGGAAAAATCAGACTTCCCGCTGAGCAGGGAGCCCAATGTGGGGCTCCATCCCAGGACCCCAGGATCATGACCTGAGCCAAAGGCAGATATGTAATGGACTGAGCCACCCAGGTACCCAAGAAGGGAAAATTTTTATTAACTGAAAACTTATCTAAGATGAGTTGGTTATTCTGAAGACCCAGATCATCTTAGACCTAAAAACTTAAAAGCCAACAAATAAGAATTTTTCCTTATTTTAACACATATTTTAAGGTCCAAACACAAGCTCTTTTGGATGGATTAACATGTTTACCGTAGTACTTAGAAATCAGAGATTCAAGAAAGAAATGTCAAATAAAAACGATTTATTTTAAAAAATAGTTTTAAACTCTTAAAAGAATTATACTTTTAGTATTTTCACTATCTGATATTATCCATATTCTAAATGTATATATTTATTTTAAAATCTTTTTAAAAATCTGGAAAAGACTGATAATACATGATCCTTAGCAAATTTGGGGCTTGAATGGCCTACTAAATAGACATATGCCATTTTCTCCTAGTGCAGGCCATGAAAGTAAATCAGGTATTGACTTCTCAGCTGTGCTTAATCTTTCAACCAACCAACATATCTGATAAATACTGTCTCAGGGTACTAAGTAGTACCCACATCACCCAGTTTTTACCTTGTATGTGCAGGTTCCCTTGAGAACAATTAAGAAAGTTTTCTTTCAGATATCAAGGGGTGAGAATCTTTTTAAAATATTTGCCAACTAATCTTTAAAAAATAATAATAAACAAATAAAATATTTGCCAACTAAAAATGACAAGTAATATTAAAAGATACCAGTTTTAAGTTCTGAAGACCTTTGTGTCAGAGTGGTCTCTGAGCCTCAGTTTATCAGTATTAAATAAGGAGAATTAATTCCACTCCCCCACAGCCTCCCACCCCCACCTAATTTCCAGGATATCAAACAAAGGACTCAAATGTGTGGCCTGTAAGTCCTCCTTAAGGACCTCCAGAGAGTTCAGGGTTCAGGGAAGGAGCAGCCTTAGAAGCTACTTTGAGAGGGGAATGAGGGAGCATCAAGGCTTTTCTTAAACCACAGCTTCTCTGATTCCATCTATTTTGCATAATGAGCCTCTGGGTCAGATTTACTATAAAGAAACTCCTCTATAGTTTAAAAAAATGTTTTAAAGGCACAACAGTAAATCAATATACAATCATTATTAATTCTGTATCAACTGAAAACTTCATGATTACAAATAGCAATGAAAGCATTAAGTTTATAAATCACATCTTTCAGAAACCCAATCCTTTTATATTTATCCATCCCATCCATTCTCATAAAATCCACTATTAGCCTAAGTGATCGCTTACGACTATTTTAGGAATGGGAAAATTAAGGCACTCATCCAAGATTAGTGACAAAGCCAGAAATTACAATTTTATTCCCAGTCCTGTTAGCTCCTCTTTAGTTTCGAAATCTAAATATTGTTCGATGTACTTAAAATGATTAATTCATATCATTCATCATCATCATCATCCCCTTTCATACTCTTAACCTGTCATAAAAAAGAAATTTAGAGAAAGAACTGTTTGGCATCAGATCATTTTCTAAATTTTACAGCAATATATTTAAATACCTTGAAAACCTTTTAGGTGTCAAATTGCTCCCATGTAATACAAGGTAACAAATTTTTGTTTCTATTTTTTTTTTTTTTTTAAAGATTTTATTTATTTATTTGTCAGAGAGCGAGCGAGCGAGCACAGGCAGACAGAGAGGCAGGCAGAGGCAGAGGGAGAAGCAGGCTCCCTGCCAAGCAAGGAGCCCGATGTGGGACTCGATCCCAGGACGCTAGGATCATGACCTGAGCCGAAGGCAGCCGCTCAACCAACTGAGCCACCCAGGCGTCCCTGTTTCTATTTTTGTTTTGTTTCTTTGTTTCTATATTTTTTTCCCCATACCCAGAAGGAAAAAAAAAATATTCTCACTGCTCTGTTTGGTACCTTAAGAGCCTCAATTATGCATTCCAATCTTCCTAAGCATTATACTTTATTTTCCACTTCTCTGCTCACCAAGTTTTATTCTATTCAGTGCCCAGTTGGAAGGCCACCTCTACCATGAAGATTTCTTCCATCAAAAGTGAACTTCTCCTGTAAGGACATCATGTGTAACACCGTCATTTGCTATTCTATGCTGCCCTGTGTTATTTCTTGCTGCTTTGCTTGTACAGGTGTTGTTTCCCTAAGCATCCCAAATATGTCATTGATCTCTGAATCCCCAGCAATTAGAAGAGGGCCTACTCATAAGGTACTGCCAGTAATAATATGCTAAGTTTTAAATATTTAGTTTTTTCCTATGGCTTTGAATTTATTGCACAAACCTTATGGGGGAAAAATTAAACAAACACACCCTCTTTCCCACTTCAACAAATCCTTTTGTTCTTTTTTCTCTGTATCCTACCAGACTTTGATGAATATTCAGTAAGTACAGAAACACCTCCTCTGTGCCAGGTATCAGATTAAGCACTGAAGAACAAGGTGAACCAAACAGGTATAACACCAGTCCTCACTGAACTTACACTCTGGTGGAGAAATAGGAAAAAATTAAAAAGCAAATAAAATAATTGGAGGACATATTAAACGTTTTGAAGTAAACAGACAAAAGACCGAGGCACTTTCAAATACATTTGTAACACAACCGAAAATACTATGGAAAGTCAGGACAGGCCTCTAAGTAGCCTATAAAATAAGATGCTGGAGGGAGGTGGGGTGTTTTTGTTCTTGTTTCTGTTTTCATTTTCTTTTTTGGTTTTTTTTTTTTTAAGATTTTATTTATTTATTTGACAGAGAGAGAGAGATCACAAGTAGGAAGAGAGGCAGGCAGAGAGAGAGGGGGAAGCAGGCTCCCAGGACACTGAGACCATTACCTGAGCTGAAGGCAGAGGCTTAACCCACTGAGCCACAGGCGCCCTGTTTTCATTTTCTATAAGCGTATAGTTTGCATAGTTTTAATCTTGTGTAGCTTCAAATTTATATGACTTTTTCCCCCCTTAGGAGTCTAGCTAACTCTGGATTTAGAAAATCAGGCTATTAAAAAAAAAAAAAAAGTACATAACTATACCTGTATATGAGCACCTCTAATGCTGATTTGGGGATAGAAGAAAAAAACTCCCACAAGCTTCAGATTTCTTAGGAATCTGCCACCCCTCACCATGACCTTTACTTGGGAGAAGCAGAATTCCAGAATATAGCGGGTGCATGTGGCCCCGGGCAGGAAGCAGGCTTAAAAAGGGGATGTGGTAATGACTTGTCAGGGCACCAAATTTTTCATAAGGCACCAAGGACTGCAAAGGATAAAAGACGGTGGCGTTTGAAAAGGTCAGGTTGTAGAGGGGGGACAAGCCCCTGGTTTCCCTGTCTAGGGTTCACTCTCAGTTCATGACTCCATTAGCATCATGGACTCAGAAGTTCTTTGTTTACAGAAAAAAAAAAAAAAAAAAAGAGCTTCAACTCCTGAGGCCGATGCTGCGTCTGGCAGCCCGTGGGCCTGGGACAGTGTCTGGCACATGGCAGAGTCTCCGCAAACACCGACTGGGCGGGGGCCCCAGCTCCACCCCCAACCCAGTCTACTTTCCCGCCGTCCCGCCCTGCTCCCCGCACCACCACAGTCCCGGCGACCACACACACACCCCTGCCAATTCGGAAGCCCTCCGCCGGGCACCACGTCTTCCGCAGCCAGCCGACCCACCTGAAGACCCCGCCGCCTGCGTCACCGCCCTCGGCTCTGGCTGCCCAGAACTTCCGCCTCGGTGTCCTTGGTTACCGCGTTACCTCAGTATCCATAGCAACCAGAACACTAGGTCCTGCCGCTGTTGACCAGCAGAGGGCACAAAGGAGCCTGCCGAGAGAGGGAAGAGAGGAGAGGAGCAGAAAAGAGAGGAGAGGGAAGAAAGGAGGGGGAGCAAGGAGGGGGAGAAGAAGGATCTTCTCAAAAAGGGAAGGACTGGGAAATTCAGCAGGCTCTGAAGACTTCCTGCTGCAGGGGTTCCCACCACATTCACAGCAATATTCTAAAAGTTTTATCTGTAATATTTAGTTCATCCTCATAATGGCCCAATTTATAGCTAAGAGAATTAAGGCACAGAAAGTTTGAGTAATGACTCAAAATTACGAAGCTAGCAAATGGCAAACCCAAGAAGAATTAACCGAAGCAATTAAGAAATCCCACATGTATGCTCTGTTCAATCATTTATCATAGGTCACAATAGGTAAAATCAACACTAGAATCCAGGTCTTAAGAACCCTCTTTTCTTTATATCAAATATATGACCCATGGTTGTATGTGAGTCTTTATATATTATATACTATACATTATACATTATATATTATGTGTGTGTGAAAGAGAGAAAGAGAAATAATCAACCCATGCTTCTCAAACTTTTCTGTCTAGTCGCCTGTGGTGAATTTATTTTTTGCTTCGTAAATACGTTGCAGTGTTGTTGTTGTTTTTAACTCTTTTTTTATACAATTCATGTAGGATGTGTGGTCAATTCTTCAGTCAGTTGGTCTAAAAATGTCTATCCTTATACACATTGTTATCTATCTTGTTACTACACTAATAATCTCAACTATTATGGTTAAGATACTACACTTTGCACCATTGCTTTCTGCACTAGTATGTCTGTCAATACTTATTTAAGAACGCATTTAATGTTTTCCCCTGGAAGGTTCAGCTGTACAAAAGTTAACTAGCATAGATAGGAAAAGACAATGATAGTCTTGTGGCTATGGTTCCAGACTTTGAAATGAAGGCAGACCTGAGTCTGAGTCCTGGTCCTGCCACAGCCAAGCTATCGTATGATCCTGAGTGAGATATAAAACCTGTTTAATTGGTTAAATGAGCTGATAATACATTTAGTCACATAGTCTAGCATGGAAACAAAAATAAAATGATGCATATTAAGTCTTTAGCACTAAGCCAGGCCCATAGTTGGTGCTTAATAAATGGTTAAAAAAAAAAAGGTGGCGGTGCCATACAGTGATTGGTATCTAAGTGTTCGTGATACAAATTCACCAAGTCCTTCCTTTAAATCTAGTACAATGCCAAGTGTTAAGTGGACGTGCAATACTATGAGAATTCTCTTATGCAGGGCTTTTTCCAGACATGCTCTTCAAATTACCAGGAAAGATATTTTCAGTGTGTATCCATTCATTCATTTATTCAACAAATATTTATTGAAAGTCCACTCTTCTACATCTTGAAAATACTGCAGTGAAGGAAACATAGCCCTTCCTGTTAGCAAACTTATATCCTAATAGGGACAGAAAGACAATAAACAAACATAAATATACATCAGGTGCTTTGAAAAAAATAAAGCAGAATAAAGAAACAGAAAATAATTAAGAGTTCAAATTTAGGTTAGATGGTCAGGAAAGTCCCAGAACTCAGGGAGGGAGGAAGACATGGGCAATTAGGGCCAAGAACATTCCAGACAGGGAGAAGAGTAAACAAACTTCAGTTCAGGCCCAATCAATAGGAGTATTTTGCATAAAACCTCTGATTACTTCTGTACAGCACATTTTTACTTGCAAAGGCATTCTTAAAATGCATTTACTGTAAAGAAGAATTAATTCCTATTCTCCTGAAACTGTTCCAAAAAATAGAATATCACCTTTGGGATCAAAGCATCACCTTGATCCCAAAACCAGACAAGGATCCCATCAAAAAAGAGAATTACAGACCAATATCCTTGATGAACACAGACGCGAAAATTCTCGCCAAAATACTAGCCAATAGGATTCAACAGTACATTAGAAGGATTATCCACCACGACCAAGTGGGATTTATTCCAGGGCTGCAAGGTTGGTTCAACATCCGCAAATCAATGTGATACAACACATTAATAAAAGAAAGAACAAGAACCACATGATACTCTCAATAGATGCTGAAAAAGCATTTGACAAAGTACAGCATCCCTTCCTGATCAAAACTCTTCAAAGTGTTGGGATAGAGG